>PJEM01006075.1:0-13460 GCA_004023845.1 Helogale parvula | reverse complement strand
TCAAAATGCATACACAGACATTCTCACAAGTAATCTTACATGCAAATGTATACAATCACGAATTCTATCACCAAAGAAATTTTCAAGAGCTTAAAGTCCCCTCCGTTATTTTGTTTTGTTTTCTTTTGTTTTAATTCAGCAGTCTTGTCCCCCTCCCCCAAACAGAGTAGAATCAAAAAAAAGAAGACAGTTTGCCGGTATTTGACCATTTGATCAAGCATCATATGCAAAGATGAATTGTCAAGCCCACTAATGTCATGGTTTTATATTCCTGGGGTAGGACCCACTTTTTATTACCAGCAGACAAATGCTTGACAATTCATCTTTACATATGATGCATGATCAAATGAGTCACTCCATTTGTAAAAGCCAAAAGTGTATACATGCAATACCATGTCCTGATTACCCATCCTTGGCTGAATTTTATTTCATTTTTATAGATGAGAGACTCACAAAATCCCTTTCAATAACTATTTCCTGTGAAAACCAGCCTTGCACATCCATGATTTAAGTGCTTAGTCAAATCATTTCCTCTAACTAATACGAAGAACTGCTAAAGGCGATGCAATCCAGCTCAGCAATTCTACCTTTCATGGGACTCAACATTCTGAATGTATTTGTGACATTAAGAAAGGAAATAGAGACTATCAATCAGACTTTCAGATCCTGTTTTAATCAGAACACATTCAGGAAACAGTCTCAAAAGCCAGAACTTTCAATGCCCCTGTTCAAGAAGGTTGTTGTTGTTGTTTTTAAAACTGATTTGCAGCCCACAGAGGAAGAACAAATACTGGCTATGCTTTCTATTTAATTTGGTATAAGTTCATAAAACAAATTGACCAGATAATTGGACATGTCTTCAATTCTACACTACATTTTCCATAGATGTAAACCAGATTTATAACTTCGAAGTGCAGCAATAAATGAGCATAGCTTGTAATAGACTTGTGCCAAGTCTTATGTCAAAGTGAAATAAAAAATGAGACTGACCACTTTGAGTAATCAAATCTGTCAGCTCAGTTAGCTCCTTCTAAAGTATTGATGGGAAATTCTAAGGCCTGAATAAAAAAGTTTAATTATTTCTACTAGTACAAATATACACATGCAAGAAACAGCTATCTTAAATAGATTCCCTACAAATAAACTTATCCTAAATCCTGTAAATGATTTTCTTTTCTGTTATTCTGATTCTTCTTCCTTTGGAGAAATTAAAACCCACTCACACATGGAAACTACTATCCTGACTGAATTCCCACTTTCCTCTGAGGAATTTTTCCACTCCCACTTAAATCACGGTTGGCAATTATGCTTTTCCAGACTGGACCGTCTGGTCACCATTTGTCTCATCCCTGTTCCAAAAAGAAAAAGAAAAACAGAGATCAACAATACTATGTTGGAAAGTAGGTGGTTTCAGACACATCTGTTAGTCCTGTGATAACTAAAGAAATTCAATTATTACAAGGCAAAGCTGAAACCTAAAAGTGTCCTCTAATTGAATTCTTCCTCTTCATGGTCAAGAAAGGGGAAGGACATTAATGGTAATAAAATGGGGAAAGCAGAATTTCCATCTGCAAAGCCTTTCCTAAATTTATATACTTCTTTAGGCAATTTGCCAAAGGCAATGTTCCAAAGAAAGCAGGTTTAAATAATACCCAATTCCAGGAATGGGAAAGGTAGATGTATGGATTTGTAGAGATCAATTGATATTAGTAACACATTTCCAGGGTTTAGGAAAAAAAAAAGAAAGGCTTATTTATTTTCAAAGAAAAAACCAATTTTTTCCAAAAGCTCTGCTTGCATCTGTATTTAAGTAAATTATTTTACTCTCCATTGTTCAAGTATCCCGTTTACTCAAAACAAATTATCTTCCCTTTGCTCTTCTATTTCCTACTTACCTGAGTAATAGAATATCAGTCACCAAACTAAAAACCAGGTAATCATTCTTGATTTTTTTCTTCCTCTGAATCTAGTTAATAATACAAATCTGATAGCTCTAACTATTAAATATTTCTCAAGACTATTCCTTCCTCTCATATTGTAATTGCTACTCACTTTTCTTTCTGCCTAAGTGCTCCGTTCTTTTCAGTTCACCTTTCAAGGTCCTACCAGAGATCGTTTCAATGGCAAATTAAATCATTTCTGTCTCCCTCTTAAAATCCTTAAGTGACTACTCCATTCCTAACCTGAAGTCCCAATCCTTTGGCTTAACATACGTAAATCCCTTCAAACACCTTTTTCTCAACTTTTCTTCTACCACTTCCCAAAAATCTGCAATGTTTATGCTGCAGTTTCCAAAAAACGATCCATGTCCTCTCACGATCTGTGCTGTGGCACATTTTCTTCTGCCTGAAGTAATCCCTCCACTGATTTATTATTGAGAACTTCGTTATACTGAGATTGAAATCAAGAGTTACTTCCTTTTTAAAATTTTTTTTAATGTTTATTTATTTTTGAGACAGAGGGAGACAGTGTGAACAAGGAAGGGGCAGAGAGAGAGGGAGACACAGAATCCAAAACAAGCTCCAGGCTCTAAGCTATCAGCACAGAGCCCGATGAGGGGCTTGAACCCACAAACCACCAGATCATGACCGGAGCCAAGTTGGCCGCTTAACCGACTGAGCCACCCAGGCGCCCTGAGTTACTTAAGGTTAATTATTTATTGTGAGAGAGAATGGGAGTGAGTTAGTGTGAACAGAGGAGAGGCAGAGAGAGAGAGAGAGAGAGAGAGAGAGAGAGAGAGAGAGAATCCCAACCAGGCTCTGCACGGAGTCAGACGCAGGGCTTGAAAACTCACAAACAATGAGATCATAACCTGAGCTGAAAACCAAGAGTCGAACATTTAACCATCTGAGCCACCCAGGCACCCCAAGGATAATTCTGAAACCTTCTTCTATTCTCTCCACCACAACACTTAACATCCCATCTCTATAAAAACTTATCACATGGAAGTTCTATTATTATGAGTTATTGTATTCACCTTCTCCAACTGTCTGACCTTCCAAAGAAAAAGTACCACATGTCTTTTCCACTTCTAAGTTCTGACACCCAGCTGACAATAAACACTAAGTAATTGTTTATAAGGTGAAAAGAATAAAGCAATGAATGAATGAATGATAGATATATAACTAATCTAGGCAATAAAATCTCTGTTTCAATTGTGGTCAACATTTGCAGATGCAATTTACATCTTCTTAAGTTAAATAAAATTGAACAATTGGACTGATTCTGACAAGTTACCAAAATGCATTGGATATCTTTTGATATCTCTTGAGTTCATGAGTCAACACAATAAAATTGTTGCACTGATTTCTTAACTGGCATAGTTTTTTTTCCCCTTAGAATTGGTTCTGCATCACTCTGTTTCCTTAAAGTTTTGTGTAACACTTCACTTTCTACGTTTAACTTGTTTACTTTGCTTCCTCTCTTGGCTTTAAATTTCAGATTTGGATGTAACCTTAATATAGCTTTCATTTTCTTTATAATTTATCTAATGGAGTTAAGCACTTAATAAATATTTTTTCTACACTAATTCGAGAGTGCATGTTTGGAAATAGAACCAAGAGAAAAGAAACATGAATATCATTCAATTTATTCTGACTTAATTTCAGAACATCTTACCACCCTCTCCTCTCTTCCCACCAATCTTTTTGTTATATTTCATTTTCTGTGCTCTGCGATGGGAATGAGACCTTCTCTACAGAGGGACATGTGACATTAAAATATATAAGCTGGGGGGGAGATAATTCATGTAATTTTTTAAAAGAAATTCATGTAACCTGAAGGGAAAAGGCTAACCATTAGGAAAAAGGCTATTGGGAAAAATGGTACTTTTTTTCTAACTTCATATTTTGCTTAATTTTTTTTTTAAATGTATGACTGAGGTCTTATTCAGTCACTTATCCCATTAACTTGAATAAGTGTGGTTGGCCCTCCGGAGAACGCTCCTGGTTTCTTCAAGTTCTTTTTTCATACAAGCCACTCACCGCTGTGGACTATATGAACTCATAGAAATTATTCAGACCCCAGAATTGTACCTTACATGTTGCTTATTGTTTTCTACTGGCATATTGGTTTGAAGCCACACCCACATGACGAGACACAGATATTTTCATCTTTGCCTGGCTTTTAACATTTACTGTTATGTCTGCTTTTCTGACTCAATATTTATTTGTTCCTTGAAATTATTAAATATTTCATCAAGTTCTTTCTGAAGGCAAGAAATAGTCACATTTCAAAAGATTTTTACTCTAATTTACTTTTATTTTATTTTTTACTTTCTGCTACAGAATGAGCAATACATTCCAACTAATTCTCCTCCCCAATAGCGCACTCTTTCTGAGTTCACGCTGGAACTCCTAATCCACTCTTATTGATGGCAAGACTGATTTCTTCACCCTCTCACCTCACATATGAAGGCTGTTACAAAGTTGATGAGGATAATCAAGTCATACTGGAAAGAATGTTTTGGACCGTGAATGTGCAGCTGCACTGAGGAGAGATTTTGGCACTTCCAGCATTATAAAAGCTAGAATGATTAATAAGAAGAAGTATGGAATTGATCTACTGAGAATACTATAATCCCTTCACGGTTATTAAGAGATGTGTGAGGCACATAGAAATAGATGTAGATTATTTGTTACTGAAGGGATTCATGATTCAATTTTATCACCTTTAGATATTCATGTTGGGTTTTTGCATGCTATGAAACACTTAGAAGTTGTGAGTTCCATGCTTAGAGAAGTGTTCTTAAATAATGGTATATCTTAAGAGGTTGTATCAAAAACACTTATATGTTCTAAATACAAAGAACAAGCTGGTGATTGACAAAGGGAAGGGAGTGGGAGGTGGGCAAAATGGGTGAAGAGGGGTGGAAGGTACAGATTTCCAGTTACGGAATGGAAAGAAAGTGTGTGCGTGTGTAAGTGTGTGCGCGCATGTGCATGTGTGTTCTAAATGGCCTAACCTACAGCCGAACTAACACATACTTACTACCTCTGTTTCTTCATGACACTTACTAAAATAACTCAGTGGATTTTAAGGCATTAAATGACAAATACAAACATCATGCAATAAAAGATACTGTGATACAGTTTTGGAAGCTAGAGGGCAAATAGACAAATAGTAACTGCCTTAGCTTGAAGAAAGGTGAATTCCAAGACATCCACTAAGAATGTCCAGAAGCAAAAGCAAAATTATTTGTTTTTTTAAAAATTTATATCCAAGTTAGTTAGTATACAGTGCAATAATGATTTCAGGAGTAGGATCCAGTGATTGATCCGCTACATGTAACACCCAGTAATGTTTATTTATCCCTGAGAGACAGAGAGAGATGGGGCATGAGCTGGGGAGGGGCAGAGAGAGAGGGAGACACAGAATCCAAAGCAGGCTCCAGGCTCTGAGCTGTCAGCACAGAGCCCATCAAAGGGCTCGAACTCATGAACTGTGAGATTATGACCTGAGCCGAGGTCACACACTTAACCAACTGAGCCACCCAGGCACCCCAGAAGCAAACTTATTTGTGTTGCAAAACTCAGAAATTCTCCGGAATTGCCATCACCAGTGCCTAGGAACCTAAAGCTAAGTGTGGAGTGTAATACAAGAGTATTCCTGAATATCTACATGAAGAGAACCAGATTGCTAACTGCGTCATGGGTTCCTCTTCTATGGAAGGCAGGGGTTCACTCTCTGTAAAAGAGTCAGAGGGCACACTGCAGGAGAGAACACAGGTCCCGGCTAGGACATTTCTATCTTCATGAGCTGCACACAGAGCACATGAGGTCCCCCTGATCTAGCCCCTAACCTAACTTTCTGAATACTAGCAGCCAGTGTTAGACCCTCCTGGCATGAGGTTGGATAATTCTTCTCTGGGGATTCGAACCAGACTGAAAGAAAAGACCTGAAAGTCATTAACAGTCGGGAGTTCACTGACCAACCAGCAGGGCCAGATCACCCACCATGGAGGTGCACCAGTTGACAAGCCCAGAAGTATGTAATTAGATGTTTAGTGACTCATTCTTACATATATATGAGTGGCCAAGAATCCCCAGACATCTGAGGAAAGCCTCTAAGGTGAAAGACAGACACCAAACAAACAGAAATGACAAATGTAGAGAAAATAAAATGATGGAAGCACTAGAAAACTCTGTGTGTGTGTGTGTGTGTGTGTGTGTGTGTATGTGTGTGTGGGTGTGTGTGTGCAAGTACGTTTAACTTCTACCTCCCAGAGCTAGGAAAAACTTTTGGAGATTAAAAATATAATAGCAACAATGATGAAAAATCAAGTAGAAAATGTTGAATTTTATCTTAAGGAAAATCTCTAACAAATTAGAATAAAAGGTCTAAATGTAAAAAATCAAATTGGAAGAAAAAATAGAGCATCAGTTTAAGAAGTTCATAATCTGAATAATAGGAAAATCAGGAAGAACAGAAAAAAATTATGCAAAAGAGATAATTAAGGAGATAATTTGACAAATGTTCTAAAACTAAAGTTTAAAGTGAAACGTCCATTGACTGCCTAACACAATGGCGGGGGCGGGAAGACCCACACAACCGTGTATCACTTTAAAACTTAGAACATGGACAAAACTTCCAGAGAGAAAAAAAAACCCAGAACCGCATCAAAGTTGCCAGCAGCAACACTAGATAAGCAAAATTAGGAATATTGTTGTTATGGTATATGTTTACAGCAGCCAAACTGGAAATAAAGTGTGAGTGTGGAATAAACACATACCATATTTATGGGACATCTGGGTGGCTCGGCTGGTCAAGCATCTGACTCCTGATTTCAGCTCAGGTCATGATCTCACAGTTTGTGAGTTCAAGTCCCGCATCAGCCTTCACACTGCTGACGCACAGCCTACTTGGGATTCTCTCTCTCCTTCCTCTCTCTGCCCTTAAACTACTTGTGCCCTTTCTCTCTCTAGAAGTAAATAAACTTTAAAAAATCAAAAATGACATGCCGTATTTATAAAGTACCACAAACTTGATCCCCCTGAGTGCTTTCTCAAGAAATTAATAGAAGACATGTCACACACACCCACACACACACACACACACACACAAAGTGTAAATCAACAAAAAGACATGGATTTATACACAGGGGAACCAGTGCATGTGAAAAAGGATGGACATTTCTAGGATGACGGTGAAGGAATATCCCAAAACAGTCGCTATGCAAAGAGCCCAGAGAGCAGTCAGTCCAAAAGAGACCAGGAGAAGGCTCTCCTAGAAGGATATCTCTGAGAAGACAAATTAATAGATATGCCTATATTTTTAAAATATTGAGAAGACATTTATACTTTAGCAGAGTTGGAGATAAATAAATAATAGGTATGTAGAAAATCAAGCAACCAAAACAACATGCACACACACACACACACACACACACACACACTTTTTAACTCAATTAAAGGCAAACCCAAAATTTAAAAAGTATCCAATAGAGGAAAGGTACACATAATAATTGATATAAGTTAGCTGTGAAAAATATTTACACATTCATCATAATGTAAAAACTGCTGACCAAACAAAAATAAACATATTGGAAAAGTGAGAGAAGGAAGTGGAGACCGGGGCATATGAAGGAATTAAATTTTATCTTTCACAGCAGTAAATGAATCCATCATTTCTAAAACTAAAAAAAGCATAGCTATCTTACTGATTTAAGATGATTTTTTTCAAAAATAGGTAAATATCAAAAAAAATGAGTAAAAGATTTGAAATTGATTGGGGGAGGTAGAAAAAAAGGAGAGAGAAACAAACACTGTTTTCATTAAAAGCCTTGTAGAAATGTTGGCATGTAAACATCAAAACTATGCATTTACTTCTTTTACTTCTTTACTATATTTGTTTAAAAAGTAATTTTAAGGGGTGCCTGGGTGGCTCAGTTGGTTGAGTGTCCGACTTCTGCTCAGGTCATGATCTCAAGGTTCGTGGGTTCGAGCCCTGCATCGGGTTCTGTGCTGACAGCTCAGAGCCTGAAGCCTGTTTCAGATTTTGTGTCTCCCTCTCTCTCTGCCCCTCCCTTGTTCGCACTCTGTCTCTGTCTCAAAAATAAATAAACATTAAAAAAAAATTTTTTAAACAGTAATTTTAAGAAATAATTTTGCTGGAATTTAAGCATCACTTTTTTTTTTTTAAAGAAACAGTATGTCATATTGGAACAAGTTTGAAACAAGGCCTGGACCTGGAGAAAGAAGCTCTCACTTAAAATTAGCCAGGTCTGTGGCTGTTGAGTGTTGAGGTTGATGAAGTAATGGGCAATCGTAGTAATTGAAACCAGAATCTATACTAATGGTTTTTTCAGAGGGAATTTTCCTGGTGCCAAGTAAAATGTTGGGGAAAAAATCACAAGATACAAGCATTGAAAAGAGAAAATTATAAGGTTTGGAGCAGATAGGTAAATTAGCATTAATCACATCATGTGTGTTGAGCACTTAAGCAAAATCATCTCATGTAATGGTCTCAGAAACCGCTACCATCACAAAGTTTGAATTTTAAATAATACAGTTTTACAGACCATATCACCCATCTTTAGTATTAGAGGAAGCTGTCTTTTTTCCTCTCAAAGTTAGGTTTCCCTCTTGATACGAACTTGTTCCAACAGTTATGTTCTCTTTCTGTGTAATTTTTCTCTCCCACTTTTGGCTCCTGATTTATGGGCTATAAACATGCTCAGAATGGCTCTCCCATTTTATAGATTAATTAAGTAATCAAGAAAATCAGACCTTACCTCATCATCTCCATCATTTGCTACTGCACACATTATCCCAGCTCTCCCCTTGATGACCAAGTCTCCAAAAGAATGACCTGAAATTGCTGTCTCCCCTGTCTCCCATTAGCTTCTTCAAATGACTTAAAATAAGTTTCTATCCTCCCCATGACCCTGTGAATGTTCCTGTAAGTGTCACAGTTTTCTAAGGGTTGTTTTCAGTCCTTGTTTCCTTTGAGCTATGCCCATGCACCCTGTGTCACTGCTGACCTGCTGGTTGCCCCCCTTGGTTCTCCTCAGACCCCTCAGCCTCCTCTGCTTGCCCCCTTCCCGAAGCTTTATGTCCTTCTGCATTTGTCTTTGATCCCTGATCTTCTCCTCTTCCTACCATTCTCTGACATTCTCATACATGACTTTAGCTGAAATAGGTACCCAAACACCTCCTATACCTCCTTAATTGGAGCTCTTAAAATGACAAGAATCGTACATAGAATTTTCCCCAGATCCCCTTATCTTTCCAGGTTCCATTCTTTCTTGAAAACCAGTGTAATTCACACAGAAATTGAGGATCAAACCTGGGAATAATCTTAGCCTCCTTCTTCATCCTCAGCCCCCCATCTGTCACCTGCATGGACACTTTGTTACTTTCCCTCCTTTGGCTTGTTTCACCCTTTCTTTCTGTCCATTGCTGTCTTTTCTCGAAGACTCACCTCCCCAGCACTTTCAGAGACACCAGGAATACCCCTACTCTCAGGGTCATTCCTCATGCTGACGGCATCTTGAATTCATCTTCCACAGTGCTGTGAGGGTTGCCTAACCTAAAATACAAATCTTGTGATTTTATTCAATGGCTTGAAATCTTTCAGTAGCTTCCCATGACCTGTTGGATGAAGCCAGGGCTGCAAGCTCATGGCTTTCCATATCCAGGCAGCTGTGATTTATCCCACCCTACCACTTGCTGTATCACCTTGCATTTGACACTTCAACCATAATGTATTTCTTCCAGCTTCTGGATGGCACATCTGTACTTCCATTCAGTTTGCATCATCATTCCAGAATTACATTTACCTTTCCTTCCTTATCTCCACTTCCAACTGGGAACATCTACATTGAAAATGCTTCTTCAAAATCAACTTTTGTATGAAGTCTTCTACGACCATGCCCCAACTAAATATAACCACTTCCTCATTGCACCTCCACTTATTCTGCTGCATAACTATATTTTTAGCAAAGAAAAATTTTTTGCATTTCTATATTGGACCATGAGCTCCTTTAGGAAATAGTATGTGACCTTTTTGTTTTATAACATCTGGCTTCAAAAAGTTCCTACAGAATAGTAGGTACTTGCCCTAGGAAATTCAGAAAGCTCTAGGTGTCCTCTACATAATCAAAATATATTTGGAAAATAGTTCTAGATTATTCTTTTCATGGAAATTGATAAAGTGTGAGTTATGTTCTTGTGAATAGCTAGATTTCATTTTTTATGGCTGAATCATATTCCTTTTTATGCATATACCACATCTTCTTTATCCATCTATCCATTAATGGACACTTAGGTTGCTTCCATGTCTTGGCTACTGTAGTTAAAGGAGATATGTTACATGTAGGATCTATACACAACAGATTTCTAGGACAATATAAAGAATATAAAATATCTCATGCTAAGGGAAATAAGTCAGACACAGAAAGACAGACAACCATGTTTCACTCACATGTGGAAACTAAAAAACAGAACAAATGAATAAACAAAAAGCAGAATGAGACTAATAAGTAGAGGGCAAATTGATGGTTGCCAGAGGGAAGTGGGGTAGGGGAATAAGCAAAATGGGTGAAGGGTCGTGGGAGATACAGGCTTCCAGTTATGGAATAAGTACATCATGAGAATAAAAGGCACAGAATAAGAAATACTGTCAGTGATGTTTTAACAGCATTGTATGGTGACAGAGTAACTCCACTTGTGGTGAGCACAGTATCACATGTAGAGAAGTTAAATCACTGTGTTGTACACCCAAAACTAATGTAAAATCATGTGTCAACTATACTCAATTTTTTTAATCTCATGAATAATGTACATATTGACTACATATTTGCGTGATATCATTTCGGTACACCAAATTATATAAAATACACTGCAGGCCTCTTTTTGCTTTTTTTTTAAAAGTATGCCTGCCTAACCGTCCGTCAATTGATGAATGGATCAAGAAGATGTGGTTTATATACACAATGTAATACTACATGGCAATGAGAAAGAATGAAATCTGGCCATTCGTAGCACCATGGATGGACCTGGAGGGTGTCATGCTAAGTGAAATAAGTCAGGCGGAGAAGGACAGATACCATATGTTTTCACTAATAGGTCTAACAGGAGAAACTTAGCAGAGGACCACGGGGAGGGAAAGGGAGGTAAAAGAGTTGGGGAGAGGGAGGGAAGCAAATCGTGAGAGACTCTTGAATACTGAAAATAAACTGAAGGCTGAAGGGGGAGGGGGAAAGGGAAAGGAGGGTGATGGTCATGGAGGAGGGGCACTTGTGGGGAAGAGCACTGGGAGTTATATGGAAACCAACCTGACAATAAACTATTTAAAAAAAGTATACCTACTTTGGGGGCACCTGGGTGGCTCAGTCAGTTGAGGGTCCAACTTCAGCTCAGCCCATCATCTCGTGGTTCGTGAGTTCCAGCTCCTCATTGGGCTCTCTGCTGTCAGCACAGAGCCCACTTTAAATCTTCTGTCCCTCTTGTCCTGCCTTTTCCCCAATTGCACTCTCTCTCTCAAAAATAAATAAATCTTTTTAAAAAAGTATCCTACTAGAAAATTTAAAATTACACAGGTGGCTTATATTTGTGGCTCACAGATTTCCATCAGACAGTGTTGGTATAAAGCATATGTGGAAAAGCGTAGACAATAAATATTAATTGCATGCCCTGCTTGGGTTTTCATGTATTTTTTTATCTTAGATTCACAACAATTAAAGATAATTTCAATAGTTATCATTCTTACATCTTCTAATTTCAGAAATCTCTGTCTCTTAAACAAAATTCTAAAGGCGAGGGTAAAAGAAGTGTTCCCTCCCAGTACTATAACCAATTCTGTGCATTTAATATTAGCCTAAGAAAGAAAAACAAGGTTTAAAGACTTCTAGTAATAAATATTGTATTATCTGATGTTCTGGTATTGGAAATATGTTTAAAAATAAAACATGTCTTAAAGGCTGAACTCTTTAAGTTGTAAAGGAGAAAACTAGAGTCATACCTGCTCTGCTAATTTACACTGAGATAACATGTGGACAGACTATGTCCTGCCCTTCCTGGATATTTTTAATTGGTATGCCCTCTGCCTTCCACTAATGTATCTTATTTCTTCCATTATCTATAAAAGAAGCAAGTGTTCTTTCACCTTGAAAACTGAAATATCTCTTCCTGATATAATCAGATGCTTTCCAACCCCTTTTAAAAGAAAGGAAATTGCTTCTCTGGCTGCCAGCCATCAGGGGGCTGAGAGCATGTCTCTTGGTAAAGGTAAGGCTTCATAATGAATGACTTTCTTTTCAAAGAAGGAGAGACAATCCCTACAGTAATTCAGTACAAGCTGCTGTTATTTAGACACTAATGGAAGAAATAAAAATAGATAAATAAAGACACCCTTCCCATGTGTAGCTGTTAGGGGAGACAGTAAGATTTCCAACCAATCAAAATGTTGAATTTAGTTACTTAAAAGAACAGGAACAAAATCCATTTTGGTACTTAGGATTCTTTTCTTTTATATATGGCTAGCCCATATGCTAGAAGGAAGGGGGTACGGAAGAAAGAAAAGAAGGAAGGGAAAAATCAAAACAAAAGGTTTAACACCTTTATTGATGCACACATATGCTGTGAAATATTATACTATACTCAGAGCCTAGCTTTTATGTTCCCTTCATGATAAAAGACCACAGATTTTGTATAGTATATTGATATCACGTTTTGTATACCTGTCATTTAATAGTTGTTTCCTCAATCTGTGGTGTTTTTCTTAGATACAGAAAATACGAAATTGTCATTTCTTTACTACTTGGTTTTCTGTATTTGATATTATTTATTTTACTCTAACATTGAAGGCCAAGATACACAATTCAGAACAAATAAATCAAATTGCCTTAAAATTAGGCATGATTAAATTTACATTCTCTCCGAGGTGCCTGGGTGGCTCAGTTGGTTAAGTGTCCAACTTCAGCTCAGGTCATGATCTTGCAGTTCGTGGGTTTGGCCCCGTGTCAGGCTTTGTGCTGACAGCTCAGAGCCTGAAGCCTGCTTCAGATTCTGAATCTCCCTCTCTCCCTGCCCCTGCCCCTGCTCACACTCTGTCTCTCTGTCTCTCAAAAATAAATAAAACGTTAACAAAATTTTTTTATTTACTTTCTCTCCTTCCCTTCAATGTTTTATACCTACCATTTTGTTGTTGTTGTTTTTGTTGTTTTGTCTCTACATTATTAGTGGTTCTACTCCAAACCTTACTGGCTGAAAACAACAGCTATGTCAATGCTCATCATTCTGCAGGTCAGGAACTGGGGCAACAAGAGATAGAGAAATGCTGATGCATAGGAGCACATGTACCCCAATGTTCATAGCAGCAATGTCAACAATAGCCAAAACATGGAAAAAGCCTAAATGTCCATCACCTGATGAGTGGATCAAGAAGATGTGGTATATATACACAATGGAGTACTACATGGCAATGAGAGGGAATGACATATGGCCATTTGTAGGGAAGTG
>PJEM01006074.1:29637-118018 GCA_004023845.1 Helogale parvula | reverse complement strand
TCCCAGGTGGCTCAGTCAGTCAGTCTGGCATCCGACTCTTGATTTCAACTCAGGTCATGATCCCAGGATTGTGGGATTGAGCCCCACATTGGGCTCCACACTAAGCATGGAGGTCGCTTAGGAATCTCTAAAAATAAAATTTTTTAAAAAGTGACACTTGGGGCGCCTGTCAGTCGGCTAAGCATCCGACTTCGGCTCAAGTCATGATCTCATGGTTCATGGGTTTGAGCCCCGTGTCAGGCTCTGTGCTGACAGCTAGCTCAGAGCCTGGAGCCTGTCTTCAGATTCTGTGTCTCCCTCTCTCTCTGACCCTCCCCTGCTTGCACTGTCTCTCTCTCTCTGTCAAATATTAAAAAAAAAAAAAAGTGACACTCTTTACATTAGGATTCTTATTTTCTTGTGGCTGCTGACAGAGAAAGACAAAATAATTGGGGTCCAACCTCCTAAGAGATGAACTCCAAATCAAGGAACATTTATAGAATGCCTATCTCATGGCAGGCCAGACTTAGGACTGGCATGGCCTTTGTTAGATTACATTAACATTGGGTCACTGGAGAACCCTACAACGGGGGGTCAGTGACATGAGAAAACAGCTGTTCGTTTTCTAATCATCTTGTCTTCTAATTATAGAAGTAACACAGTTTTAGGGCATTTGGGTGGTTCAGTCAGTTAAGAGTCCTACTGCAGCTCAGGTCATGATCTCATGATTCGTCGGTTTGAACCCCATGTTGGGCTCTGTGCTGACAGTTCAGAGCCTGGAGCCTGCTTCAGATTCTGTGTTTCCCTCTCTTTCTGCCCATCCCCCACTCACAGTCTGTCTCTCTCTCAAAAATAAATGAATGTTGAAAAAATTTTAAGTAAAAAAAAAAAGTAACAGCTTTTAAAAAAATTCATTAATATATATATAGAAACCTAAAATTACCCATTATTCAACCAGATTGAGACAACCCCTCACTGTGTTTTCACCCAGTCATGGCCTGTGCTTATAATTTTATATGAATTATGTACACATTATAAGTATACCATTTAAAAATCTATATTAAGTCACCAGTGTGTCCAAACTTACTGTATAGTTTTCTCCAATCAAAACTTAATAGCTGTATAATATTCCCTTTTATGGTTACCACACCATTTAATAATTCTAATATTTGTGGAAATTTAGATGAGGTCCCATTTTTCATGATAGATGATGATTCAATTAAGTTTCTTATGTATAAATATTTATCCGATCCTCCATTTCTTTTAATTCTGTTTACTTTAATTCCAGTATAATTAACATACAGTGTTATATTTCAGGTATAAAACATAGTGATTCAATGATTCTGTACATTAGTCAATGCTCATCAAGATAAGCATACTTTCAATTCCCTTCACCTATTTCCCCCATCCCCCCACTCACCTCTGATAACCATCTGTTCTCGGTAGTTAAGAGTCTGTTTCCTTGGTTGTCTTTTGTCCCTTTCTTGTTTATTTTGTTTCTTAAATTCCACATATGAGTGAGATCATATGGTATTTGTCTTTCTCTGACTTGTTTCACTTACCATTATATTCTCTAGCTCTATCCATGTTGTTGCAAATGGCAAGATTTCATTCATTTTTATGGCTGAGTCACTCACACACACACACACACACACACACACCCCACATCTTCATCCATTCATCTGGTAATGACACTTGGGCTGCTTCTAGCATTATTTACAGTAACCAAAGAGGTGTATGTATCCTTTCAAATTAGTGTTTTTGTATTCTTTGGGTAAATACTGAGTAGTGTGACTGTTGGATCATAGGGTATTCTGTTTTTAATTTTCTGAGGAACCTCCACACTGTTTCACACAGTGGCTGCACCAGTTTGCACTCCCACCAACAGTGTACAAGGGTTCCTTTTTCCCCACATCCTTGCCAATACCTGTTGTTTCTTGTGTTTTTGATTTAGCCATTCTGACAAGTGT
This sequence comes from Helogale parvula, assembly GCA_004023845.1. Classification (NCBI taxonomy): domain Eukaryota; kingdom Metazoa; phylum Chordata; class Mammalia; order Carnivora; family Herpestidae; genus Helogale; species Helogale parvula. The sequence goes on along the minus strand of PJEM01006074.1, from coordinate 116,069 downwards.
GATGATCCCCTATTTCTTTGGCAGATTCAGAATGGCAAATTATTTAGAAGGGAAAACAAGGTTTTTTTCTTTTACATCTAGAAACATATTGCTACCATGCTGTAACTAAAGGTTCTATCAGTTTACATTGCTATTAACCACATACTCAGAATGCCTCTCACACTGCATCTCCCTCATACTGAACATTATCTTCTCATCTGGATTTGTTGATTTGACAGGAAAACAGTATCTTACTTTTAACCACTTCATCTGTGTTCCTTTGACAACTACATGAAAATAACATTCAATCTCACTAGTTAATAGGCATTTCTATTCCTAAGTGTCATGGTTTCAAAATTTGGTTCTTAAAAAACTAATCGGAAAAGTCTCAGTGAATTAATTGACCTGGTAGCACACTATCCTAGTCTCTCATCCTCCTGACCACATTCTGCATTTACAAAGTGACTGTTACTGAATTCTTAGAAGTTTACAGAAGGATAGCTACCTTTTATAAGCTCTGAGACACTTCCCTCCCTTATGAATGAATGTAGATCCATGATCCACATGCCTCTTTCCTCCCCTATTTATCACTCTCTCTACACCAGGTCTTTAAAAAAAAAAAAACAAGGGCATCTTACTTTGTCCTACTTCTTTGTCCTACTTCTTTTGAAGTTGATCATTATGATTGCAAGAGCCAGGCTAGCATCAGCCTTTTCCCTCATTACCACCTCTGGGCTCTGTTAGCTTAATGGAGGGAAAACTTGTCCGAGTCAGACAGGATCCTGGTTATAAGAAAACATGGCTGATCTGGAAATCAGTGCACCCTGAGAAGATTACCTACATTTAAGTGGTACGAATTCCTCTGGCATCAGAACTCATCCTCAAATAGTCAATTTCTCTTGAGGACATGGCTACCTTCCCCCAAGCAACTTAACAGCCTCTTTCAAATGGACTTTTACTTTAGGACATTTAAAGGAAAACTGTTGGCTTTTACTTTTCCTACTTCAACAATGACAGTAACAGCAAAAAGCAGCAGCAGTTCTACTATGTGCCAGGCCCTCTTCTACGTAATGCACACATTACTCAGTTAATTTTCACAACAACCACATGCACTAAATACAATTACTACCCCCACTTTACAGAAGAGGAAACTGAGGAATAGATTATGTGACTTGCTGAGGGTCAGAAATGTGTGATCCTGGTGCCTCCTTGGGGTCTGAACTGGCTACCGAGTCCTCACCCTAACCCACTGTGCTATTGAGTGCTAGCCTCACTCAGATTGATGGGTCTGATTTTAAAAGCAAAACCAAATACTGAAAACAAGTATCTCATCAACTTCAAAAATATGACCCTGCCCATATTTTTATTATTATTATTGTTTGAGTAGTCTCTCAACACATGGATCAACTCCTAGTGGATGCAGACTCATTTGGGCAGTACTATACCTAACCACCTGCTGTACCAGAGACAGCACCCATCCTTTAGAGCTCACAATCTAATTAGAGAGAAAGACAAGCAAGTTTCAGGTAACAAACACAAACAGTAACTACAAGTATTTCAGAAAAGGGCGTACTAGGTATCCAGTTATGGAATAAATAAGTCACGGGGATGAAAAGTACAGCATAGGGAATGTAGCCAATGATTTTGTAACAGACATGTATGGTGACAGATGGTAGTTACACTTGTAGCTTGTGGTGAGCACGGCATAACAGAGTTGTTGAATCACTGTGTTGTACACCTGAAACTAACATAACATTGCGTGTCTATGCAAAAAAAAATGTTTAAAGAAAAAGAAAAGAGCCTGATATAAACTGATAGTAAGAAACAGTTTGGCAGAACAGGTAAGATTTAATTTGGAGTAGAGAGGGGAGTTATATTCAAATAGATTGGGTGAGAAAAGCAAGCAAGAAGGAAGTCACCAAAAGGTACAAGAAGGATAGGAGACACCTTGAAGGTAAGGGTAGTTCCACCTTGCCGGCAAGGAGGATCCTTTAGGAAAATGGAAACCAAAGGAGTTGGAAACAATAAGTTGAAACCAGACTGTGCATTGCCTTGAAAGGGTGAGATAAGATATTTAAACTATACCCCATGGAATGGCAAGAGGAACACTGACAAAGCAATGACATAATGAGGACTGAGATTCAGCAAGATTCACTTGGACATTCTCTTTCTATTCTGAAAATATAAGTACAAGAATCACACTCAATTTAAGCACATCCACAAACTGCAATTAATGTTAGGAAAAAAGAACGAAAGAAAAACTCAGAACACAGGCTAACTCACACGGTTGTACTGTCTGCCTCCCTCTCACTCTCAGGCCTTTTATCCCTTCCACAGCACAAGAGTCTCCATGGGGGGAATGAGGGGTGGGGTTTTGGGGAGGTGAATAAGGCCAGGGAGAGAGACTGAGAAGAAATGGTGGGCAGCAAGCCTAGAACTCATTTTCTCCCGTTGCAAAGTAGGAGGGATTGGGGTGTAGAAATCTTCATAGGGAAGAAAAAAGGTCAGTTATCCTGGTCAATGCTCCTTATGGACAACTAGTGTCAGATTTCTTTCAAATAAATCTAAAGGTGTTTATTAACAGAATAGTCCTTACCTATGGAATCATTTTAGCAGGATATACCTAATATGTCTAGAATTTGTTATGGTTAATAAATCTGGAATCTTTGGGGCACCTGGGTAGCTCAGTCAGTTAAGCATCCAACTTCGACTCAGATCATGATCTCATGGTTTGTGAGTGTGTGCTAACAGTTCAGAGCCTGGAGCCTGCTTCAGATTCTGTGTCTCCCTCTCTCTCTCTCTGCCCCTCCCCTGCTCATGCTCTGTCTCTCTCCATCTCTCAAAAATAAATGAGCATTAAGCAAAAAAAAAATTAATAATAATAATAATCAAATAAATCTGGAATCCTTGACTTTAGGGGGTGCAGCCAAAAGAACCCTATAGGGAGTTCCCTTATATTGGGAAATAGGTCACATTAAATTGTGTTTAGCCATCAGAATACAAAATGGAAATGCTTCCTAATAGAAGCAGTATCCTAATGTACCACAGGCATTGCTTAGAGACTTTGTACCTTAACCTGGACCAGAGCGTCCTAATGCAGCCAGAGAGGACCTGGGAAGTGGGACCGCAATCCTGTCCCTACCATGTTTTGTGATGGCTCAGGACATGTGTATCCTTGAACATTACTGTAAAGGCTGATGAGGTGGAAGACTGGATTCCTGTGAATCTGATTTAATAGTCTTACCTTGTGTGTTATCTCAGAGACTTCTCCTGAACTGCTCACTTCATGAAAAGTGATTCTGCTTTACTTTTGATACTTTGAGTTTTTGTTATTGTTCTGTGACCAAATCCTTAAGATACCACAAGAGAGATTCTCTCTCTCCCTGTCTCTCTGCCCCTCCCCTGCTCTCTATCTCTCTCATAATAAATTAAAATGAACATTTTAAAAGTAAAACAAAATACTTAAAAAAGGAATGAATGAATGTTGAATTTACATCTGCTTTATAGGTATTCTAATCAGTATCATATATGCTTAATAAATATTAATTTAAATACATCTGATGCTTTGAGTTAACCTAAGAACACGTATTTTAAGGATGCGAATTTTATACTATGATTAGAATGTTTTTACAAGATCAAGGCAAATACACTAAAAAGAGAGAAGCTAAAAAGAAGGGAATATAAGCTTGGTAATTACCATGCTTTGTTCCATTTCAATGAAACAACCTTATTAGGCAGAAAAAAAGAATTAGTAATGTAAGACTTAGTCAAACATTGTTTTACCAATTGAAGGAATGAGTACTTGGAAATATATTCCATCCCTGAAACATGTGTTTAACTTCCATAATGTTAATGATAATTATATGTAACCTTACAATAATAGTCAAGCAGATGCATTAATGAAGAGTAATCACAGTTACTCCACTTAGGCATATTAATTGATTTTTTCTCTGACTTCCAAATTCTAAGACACACAATTGTGAGAGCCTGCAGTGTTACAAGTGTAGAGCAAAGAAAGGAAAATCTTTTCTGCTAGAGGACTGAACAGTAAATATTTTAGACTGTGTGGGTCACCTGGTCTCTGCTGCAACTTCTCAACTCATTATTATGGTGCAAAAGCACTCATAGGCAATAAGTACATAACTGGATGTAGTAGTGTTCCAATAAAACTTTATTTACAAAAGCAGGGAATGGGCCAGATTTGGCCTTCAAGTAGTCATTTGTCCACCTGTGATGCAGACCATCCTCATGTCCACTAACCATGTATTTAATGCAAAAGCATATTCAGAGAACCAGGGATCGGTCTCTGGTGTTTTCCAAAAAGTTAACAAAAACCTGTCCAATAATATGAATCAGCATATATGGAGCATAAATAAGTTGACATGAGGTATGATTTAGACAGGTGGCAAGAGGGCTCATGGGGGTACCTTCAGGTAGGGGAAAACAGCAGAGTGAAAAAGCAGAGAGGTTTCAAAGTGATTATCAAAGTATGACACCAAGTTTGGGAGAAATGCAGGACTGGTATGAGAATTCAAGTTGGATGGCCAGCTCTACATAAAGTAGAAGACAGAGGCATTTTCAAACCTTAGAGACCCATGTGTGATTATTAGGTAGTCAACAGAGGCTGTTAGATCTAACAGAACTCCTACCTAAGAGCAGTGCTGTACTGCAGAACTTTCTGTAGATAACATGCTACATTTCACTGTCCAGGATTAGGTCTGCAGACTTTCAAAGATTCTCAAGGAATCCACTAATTAAAATAAATATATATCTGTATGGTCCTATTTGCATCCAAGCATATCTCAAGTTATGCTTTTTATGGCATGTCGTTTTAAATGTTTTACTAGGACTGTCATGTCCAATTTTATCAGATACGCTCATGGAATTTTTCAAAGCATTTTGAAACATTGAAGTCCTACAGATGTAAAGCATTCAGAACACACTCCTGCTTCTCTTGTAGAATATTCCACAGTTATGGATCCCTAATTATTGGCATGGTTTGAAAAAGGAAATGGGTAATAAATAATTAAAAAAATTTGGTTCCTACTCTGAATTAAATAGGAAAAAAACCATGCAACTCTGGAAAACAGTATGGAGGTACCTCCAAAAAGGTAAAGATAGGACTAGCCTAAGACCCAGCAACTACAGTAACTAGGTATTTGCCCAAAGAATACAAAAATATAGATTCAAAGGAGTACATGCCCCCAACGTTTATAGCAGCACTACCAACAATAGCCAAACTATGGAAATAGCCCAAACATCCGTCAACTGGTGAATGGACAAAGAAGATACAGTATGTATGTGTGTACACACACTCACACACACTCACACACACACACACACAGGAATATTACTCAGCCATCAAAAAGAAAGAAATCTTGTCATTTGCAAAGACATGGATAGAACTAGAGTGCATCATGCTAAGCAAAATAAGTCAGAAAAAAACAACTAGCATGTGATTTCACTCATGTGGACTTTAAAAAACAAAATAGATGAACATAGTTGAAGGGAAGGAAAAATAAAATAAGATAAAAACAGAAGGAGGCACAGGTGCCTGGGTGGCTCAGTTGGCTAAGAATCCGACTCTTGATTCAACTCAGGTCATAATCTCACAGTTGTGAGATAGAACCCTACATTGGGCTCCACACTGACTGGGTGGAGACTGCTTGGGATTCTTTCTTTTCCTCTCTCTCACTCTCTCTCAAAAATAAAAAAAGAATTAAAAAAAAAAAAACAAGAGAAGGGAGCAAACCAGAAAGAGATTCTTTCTTTTTCAAGTTTTATTTATTTACTTTGAGAGAGAGATGGAGAGAGCATGAGTAGGGAAGGGGCAGAGAGAGAGGGAGAGAGAAAATCCCAAAGAAGCACCATGCTGTCAGAACACCTACTCAGGGTTCAAACCAATGAAATGTGAGATAAGGACCTGGGTGGAGATCAAGAGTCCGATGCTCAACCGACTGAGCCACCCAGGTGCCCCAAGAGACTCTTGAGTATAGAGAACAAACTGAAGGCCTGCAGGAAGGAAGGTGGGCAGGAGACGGTGATGGGCATTAAGGAGGGCACTGTTGGAATGAGCACTGGGTGTTGTATGTAAGTGATAAATCACTGAATTCTACTGCTGACATCAATACTACACTATATGTTAACTAACTTAAATGTAAACGAAATCTTGAAAGGAAGAAAGAAAGAAAAAAGGTGCAGTTCTATTTTCTAAAAATTATACTCAACATCACTCATCAAGGAAATACAAATCAAATCAATCAATAAAAAAATCAACTAAAAATTCTATTTACAACATACATTACGTAAACTGTGGTTAAATATATTTTTAAAATTCCTTTTGCCTTATCTACAAACATCCCTATGTTGTAAACACTTTTTTTTTTAGAAAAGAATTATTCATGTCAAAATTAGAATGGAAACTCATTCTTCATGAAACTCTGTCAACCATGGTAACTTTTACGTGTTTTCTCATTTATAAAGGAACTCACTGATGACTTCATACAAGCTTCTTGGACTTTTTTCCGGGTGACTCGCTAAATCATTTGCCAAAAAAAGTACCACTCGATCTTATTCCAGCAACATCGTTTTTGCAAAGTCTCAGAAGGACAAATGCTTCCTCAGTGCTGGCAAAAGATGGAGAGAAACCTGTCCCCAAATATCCCAGCTGCCAACTTTTTTTCTTTAAGACAAACCCAGGGCTACTCTCCTGATCCCAACACAAGGACATCTTGGATGCTCGACTAGGACGTTGTGGTTGGAAAAAAATGGGTAAGAGAAGAATGACACTGCTCCTCGGCCATTACTTTACCTGGCGTTCCAGTCCCTGCAGTGACACTGCTGTGACAGTTCTGGGACCAATGGATCAGAAGGTGGTGCATTCAACATTGGTGTGGAGGTTAGTGGTGTTAACTGCATAAGACACTTGTGAGTAACGCCTGTGCGAACACCCTGGGTGAGAGCTGAATAATACAAACCAGTAAGACGGCAGTGCATGGGGGACATAATTAAGGAGACGGTTATCTAACTAGGTGCCATAGCAAAGCTCACTCTATGCCGAGTCTTTCTTAAGTTAAAGGGAGAATTCCCAAGCCATGGCTAGAATTCATCTCCTGGTGTATTTAAAATGCAAAGCTTAGTCATGTTTTATACAGCTTCAGAGACTGAAATTCTTATACCTCCTTTTGATGCACTGTTCTAATATTATCATTAGGAAATCATTCCTGGGGTCTCAAACTCTCCTGTATTATTTAACCCATTTTCACTTCATTATTCCTTTTTCAGCAAATGAAGATCGTGAATGATAGTCTTTTTGTAGCAATATTTTATGTGCAAGACACCATTTTCATTTGTATCATCAGTTCTTTTTTTAGTTTATTTGTTTTGAGAGAGAGAGCGAGTGAGTGAGAGTGCAAGAGCGAGCGCCCATGCAGGCAGGGGAGGGGCAGAAATGGAGAGAGAGAATCCCAAGCAAGCTCCTCACTGTCAGTGCAGAGCCCGACGTGGGGCTCAAACTCAGGAACCCTTGAGATCAGGATTCATCAGACATTTTGAGTATTTAAACAAACCATAAAACTAAAGAAAGAATTCTCTACCACCATTACAACATTAGAATCTGTTTCAGCAACCTAAATTTGCACACAAAATGGGGAAAAAAAAGCCATTACTGTGACTAATTACTCTTTACTACCCTTTTCAAAGATAGATCAAAACACCCTTTAACAAATGTCAATTCAATTTTACTGCTGAAGATTAGCAGCAGGTGATAAATGGGAAACACGGTGTCCCTAAATACACAGTGAAGCAGATCAGTCTAATCTTTACATATCTAAGAAGGGAAATTTATTCAGCACAAATAGGAACATAAGGCATGAAACTACTGGGGAGGTGAATAAGAAGTCTATGATAACAGACTGATGAGTACAAATCTGGTCCATTCTGACTGGCGGAAATGCTGTTAAAAAACCACCACCCCATTCAGTCCGCTCTTCCCAAGTGCTGCAAATCAGTCATCTGCCTGAGACCAAAGGAGTTCTGTAAATGCACCAGCAGCTTGAAGATCAGACTAGAAAAGTGTCCTAATGTAACACAGTAAGTCCTCAAGGCAACAGGATTAAAAAAAAAAAAAATTAAAAAAAAAAACTACCCAATACCTTCCACCGTTTTACAAATAAGCCTCTGCTATCTTTCTCTGTGCCTCTCTCAGTCTGTGGTTTCCTAATCTTTTCGGGAAGAGCAGCACCATGTTCCAAAGCTGACAAGACTGGACATCTTGACACAGAGCCATTCAAGACAAGGGAGCACATCATGACACTAGTCCTATTTTGGGTCCATCCAACAAAGAACCTACTTTAGCAATTTGTAAAGACAGCTTATTAACTAAAAACTCATTTTAAGCTCAGTTTAATTAAGCCAAGTAAAAGTCAGGTCCTGGACATAAAGAGACTTTCTGCAGGAGAACGTTAGCATGAATAAAATATGCATAAATTGCAATCCATAAGCCTTTGCCCAAAGACTTGGAGCAAAATATTCCCTATTCCTTTCCTATGAAACAGCCTCCAAATACTTCTTGCTTACTGTAAAATGCTGTAGGAATAGTCACTTTGGACTACAAATCAAGATTATCACATTAAATATGAAATTCCCATGAAAAGTAATCTGTTATCATGTAAGAAGTACTGAGGGCTGATTGCATGATAATTAAGATAACATGATTTCATGATTTTTAAACATTCCTTTTCTTCTCTGGCAAATCCTGTAGTTTAGAAGCATATGCCACCTACCTACTCCTTAGGAATAAAAAGAAGTTACAACTTCCCATAGGTGCTTTTCCTTCAGAATGACTACCAACGACAGGTGTGGTATAAACAATGAGTCCATTATCTCTAGTCTGAATCATAAACCATTATCCCTCTTCACTTAAAGAGGCAGCTCTCCAAAAGTTTCAAAAATTGAAATATTTAATTCCATATATGGGATCATGTGTGTGGGTTTATTTTGCAGCTATTTTAATCAGCAAAGAACCATCAAGTTAAGGGACCTTTTAAAAGGTTCCTTTCACTTTCTTATTTAGTGAAAATATTCAGCATAGTTTATTTTTGCAAATAAAATAAACAGTATTACAGCAAAACCAAGTATTCCATTTCAAATATTTTCAATCTCATCTTCCTTTTCTTGAAAAAGAGCTCGATCATTAGAATTCACATAGTATGCAGAATATAAGATCCAACTGGTTAGAAGATCTCTTTCTTGCTGCTAGAAGTAGAGCTAATTTGCAACAAAGAGTGCATCATAGTCAAAATAATCCCCCTAACCAGAGAGACGCAGAGACCATAGAAAGAATAAAACATCCAAAGTCTTCACATTCACTTGGACAGGAGTACTTGTGAGATGGCCATGACCTCCAGGGAAACAGAGCACAATGTATTATCCAGCATCTTCTACAGTTAGCTTCAACACATTCCCCACATGTAAAAATTAGAAAATCGTCCCATTGGTTAAGTACTTCTTTCCAGGTCAAGATGCAGACCATTAAGAGTAGCATTAGACGTTACAAATAAGCTACATCTACTGATGCAAATGAGCAGAAAATCTGAAGAATAAAAACAAGTCTTCAGAACTTTGGGCCCTTTTGGAAATACACACTACTTAATAAAACATACCCAATTTGGCAAGTGTTTAACAGTATTTCCAAATCAACTAAATAGTTTGGAGTCTGTCTTTCTACCAGTGGATACATGTGCTGAAAAGTCATACAGTGGCCCCGTCAGTTACATGTGTGCACACAGAAGACAAACATGGTTCCCAGGACAACTTGATCCACAATGAGGCTACACTGTACACATTTTTAGAAGACTGCATCTGGGGCGCCTGGGTGGCTCTGTTAGTTAAGCATCCGGCTTCAGCTAGGGTCATGATCTCACGGTTCGTGGTTCGAGCCCAGCATCGGGCTCTGAGCTGACAGCTAGCTCAGAGCCTGGAGCCTGTATCAGATTCTGTGTCTCCCTCTCTCTGACCCTCCCCTGCTCACACTGTCTCTCTCTGTCTCTCAAAAATAAATAAAGAACATAAAAAAACTAAAAAAAAAAAAAATAAGATTGCATCTAAGAGAAAGTTAAGCTATAAAAGGGATAATATGCAACTATGAAGAAAAATGATCTTCTCCTTAATCCAGAATTATTTTTAAATTTTAGCTCTCCACGGGGAGCCTGGGTGGCCTAGTCAGTTAAGCATCCAGCTTCGGCTCAGGCCATGATCTCATGGTTCGTTGGTTCAAGCCCGACGTCGGGCTCTGTGCTGACAGCTAGCTCAGAACCTGGAGCCTGCTTCGGATTCTGTATCTCCCTCTCTCTCTGACCCTCCCCTGCTCACACTGTCTCTGTCTCTCAAAAATAAATAAAAAACATTTTTTAAAAATTTTTTTAAAAATGTAGCTCTCCACACGTTAGTGGTTTGTTGAATCAACTTAACAGGCATCAGTGTTTTCCAAAGAAATAAATAATAAAATATATCAAAGACACTGCATATAGTGAATGAAAGGTTTATTTCATGAATCTTTTATTTCTGGTGAGGGTAGCAAAATAAACTATTTTTTACTTGGATCTTGTATGAAAAGTTTGAAAGCCACCGCCTCAAACATTACAAGACAGAGCACGAGAATCAGTGCTTGAGACGAAGGAAAATGTAGAAGAATCACGTTCCTTCTCATAACGGGGCAGCTCCAGAACCACAAAGGTTACTCTAAGCAAGCCCCAACCTATTATTCTGGCAACCAATTAATGTAGAGTTTTTTTGCACAGCACCAAGCAATTTTCTGACACCAGCTTGGTGTCCCACAGTTCAGCTCACCTCTGACACTATCTACCCAGAGATGGCATCAGATGCCACAGGTTAAGGGCTCAGTCCCACAAGACTGTCCTCCATTTCAGATGCCAATCACAAGTCCAAGGTGTCACCTGTGCCTCTGATGGATTGGCTATAAATCTGAGTTCCCAGGATGTCCTCTGCCCCAAGATGGATTAATTCACTAGACAGCTCACAGAACTCAGTAAACTGTTTTTCTCTCTAGATCACTGGTTTACTACAAAGCACATAAACACAGAACAGCACGATAAAAGAAATGCACAGGGCAAGTTATGGAAAGGGCACAGAACTTTGGTGCTCTCTGAACATGGCTGTCTCCCCAAATCTCCACATGTCCACCAACCGGGAAGCTGTCCATACCCGGATTTTATGGAGGTTTCTCTATACAGGCATACCTGATGAAATCGTTAGCCACTGGCACTCAGTTCAGCCTCCAGGCCTTCTCCCCTCCACAGAGGTAGGTCCCAGCCCTCAAAACACATAGGTGATTCTCCTAGCAACCAGCTTCTATCCAAGGTCCAAAAGTCACCTTATGAACATAATAAAAGACGTTTTTATAGTTCTTAGCACTTAGGAAATTCCAAGGCTTTTAGGAGCTCTATAACAGAAATGGGGACAAAGGTCAAATGGCGTAGATTTCTTTTTATGAATCCCATCACACAACCTCTCTGTGTCTCTGGAAAGGAGTGGAACACGTTCACAGCCCTGGTCTCTCTGCTGTACACACTGCTGGAGTAGAATGGTCTTTCAGAAGCAGCCAGGGCTGTAAAGCTCGGAAAGAACTGAGAGACGGTGGTTAGGTCTGAGTGATCCATCCAGCTTCAGGTGGAGATGCAGAGAAACCTTTCGGCCATCATGTGACAACTACACAATGGCCACTAACAAAACCTTCCGTATTTCAATAATCATTGGAAGATGGAGAGCTCCCACAGAGGAAGCCAGTTACCCCAGGACACACAGGAACATCCTGTCCAGATCTCCAACAAATGGCCTTAAGCGCGGCAAGTCTGAAATGTAGAATAAAAAATCTGTCTTTTTTCTCAACTGTAAGATTCAATCTGTTAAAATGACTAGTTCTTCCCCCCGATCCACTCCATTATCCAGTTATCTTTATAACACTGAAGAGATGTTGCCTATGATTTAGCCACTGTTCAGCATGACTACGTTGCACATTCATCATGTGCTGTGATGGCACGTGAAGGTCTCCTCGAGATACTGTACTTTGTTAAAAGCTAAAAGAAATCAAAAAGCAATTCACTACAACTAAATTATGTAAGGACACTACATATTTTAGGGTTAAGGCATCTAAAAAAGGGGAAATCTTTACTCTTGAGAAATCACATGGCTCTATCTCCAAAATAACCTCAAAGATCCAAACTTGCTAAGATACTTATAAGATGATTTCTCTTTTCCAAAAAAAAAATAGTAATAACTAGAATCTAAGATAGAACAAACACAATAAGCACGCAGTCCTGTTAAATGTGTACAGCCAATCCACTCTCATGGCCACACATAACTTTAAACATAACTTTTAACTCTCAATTCCCCCAAAATGCCAGAAAAGATTCAAAAAGTATTCTAAGGGGCACCTGGGTGGCTCAGTCGGTTAAGTGTCCGACTTTGGCTCTCATGGTTCCTGAGTTCAAGCCCAGCATGGGGCCCTGTGCTGACTGTGCGGAGCCTACTTTGGATCTTCCCTCCCCCTCCCTCCCTCCCTCCCTATCTCTTTCTTTCTCTCTCTCTCTCCCTCTCTCTCTCTCTCTCTCTGATCTTCCCCCACTCATGCTTTCTCTCTCTCTCTCTCTCAAAATAAAAAAACTTAAAAAAAAGTATTTGAAAAATAAAGCACCTAGGTGGCTCAGTTGGTTAAGCGGCCGACTTCAGCTTGGGTCATGATCTCATGGTTGTGGGTTCGAGCCCCGTGTCAAGCTCTGTGCTGACAGCTCAGAGCCTGCAGCCTACTTCTGACTCTGTGTCTCCCTCTCTCTGACCCTCCCCTGCTCATGCTCTGTGTGTCTCTCTCTCAAAAAATAAAATAATAAAATAAAATGAAATAATGAAATAAAATAAAGCAGTGAAGCCTCCTTCAAGATGCTATTTGATTAAAAAAACAAAACATCACCAAGTCAGCTAATAAAGGATATCCACTTTCAACAGAGACTTGGACCACAAGTTATTAAGACAGATCTACCTGCTTAGATCCCACTGATCAAACACAGATAAAATTAAAAATCAGCATGAGCATAAAGAGAGAACAAACCCACAATGATAAAAGATTGGCTTAAGAACAGGAATTTTCATTACTTAAGAAATCCCTCTTTTCTCATAGCTGAGGCTCAACCTATTACTTATCAAAAATGCCTAGTGAAATTAAAACAACATGATTAAAAAGATCTTCAGGAGCTATACTTCAAACAGTTCTTTTAGAAACCCCAAGGAATGGAAAAGAACTGTGGGAGAGAAGTCAGTATCTCCAGGTTGGTTTGGTTTTGTTTTGTAGATTGATCTATCTCAAAATAACCTTGGACGGCCCTGCAGAGCAGTAAGTTATCAGCTGGTTCCCTTCAGTGCAACCTCTTTGTGAAGCAGACTCTCCGCAGCTTACTAACATCCACACCAACAAGGAAGACCAATGGTAGATTATGGATATATTTAATTCTTTGCATTGTGAAGTCAATACACCACAGAAACGATCTGAAGATGATGTATTTACTGGACACCTTGGTTACACAGTAGCTCAGAAAGGAAGTAACTTGGTGAAAAGAACAGGGGCTCTACAGCACAAAGTGGAGGTTCCAAACTCCAGCTATATCACTTTGTGATAATTTAACTCTGGAAGTTACTCACCTGAACCCTAAACCTCAGCTTCCGCAGCGGCAAAGGGTAAAGGCAAACACCTACTTAACAGGGTTGGGTAAGAATGAAACAAAATCACATACATAAAGCAGATTGTACACTGCCTGGCATAATATAGGATTCACATATTATTTACTTTGAAAATAGCCATGCCCATCTCAAATCCCAGAAAGTACTTTTGATTTTCAATTTATTCACCTACAAAGAGAGGGAACTGAAGCAGAGGTCATGAAGGCCCTTTCCAGAAGTGATGGGACCCACTAAAATGCTATGATTTCATGGTAATGATGTACAGACATGATTATTGTATTTTGATGGCGACACTTTCCCCTATTTTGAACCAGAAATTTACAAACTGAAAGTTCTGAAACACTTAAAGTGAAGAAAGCACTTTGTCATAAGTTACCATAAAATAATTTCCAAGACATGGAAAGTTTGAGGCATGTCAATCCTTTTCTAGGAGTTTATTACACAAAAATGCTTGCACAAGTAGGTGAGATGTATAAACATGTTCATAGTCAATCACTGTGATAGAAGAACCTCCTTCAGAGAAGAATGTTTGAATTATGGTGTATTTGTCTAAGGGCATTCTAAGCAGCCTTATTATAAGATCTAGGAAGATTTTGATTAAATATTGTTGCATTTGAAAAGTTGCAAAATATATTGGGGAGCCTGGGTGGCTCAGTTGGTTGAGCAGCTGACTCTTGATTTTGGCTCAGGATCTCACCAGCATGAGGTGGAGCCCCACATGCTCAGCACAGATCGTGGCGCCTCCTTGGGATTCTCTCCCTCTCTCCCTACCCCTCCCCACCTCGTTCTCTCTCTCAAAATAAATAGACTAAAAAAAAAAGAAAAGAAAAGTTGCAAAATATAGATAGCACAACCCATCTTGGGGATTTTTTTTAAGCTTATGTACGTGGTTATATAAATGATCAGTCTACGTCTTTCTATCTGCCAAGAAAAAGGTAGGAATGAGATGTTCAAGTCAGTTTGGTGGTTACCCAACAGGAAGCAGAGATCGAGGAGCCTTCTTTACAAAATATGAACAGAAAGAAAAGTTTTTAAATAGAGGGAATATGACTAATAACTAAGTTTTACTTCCTTTAATGTGTTTGTTCCCCAAATTTTCTATATTATACAATAATAAGAGACTCCTTTATTATTTCATTTTTTTAAAAAGCTATTAGGCACCAGGGTGGCTCAGTTGGTTAAGCGCCTGACTTAATTTCAGCTCAGGTTGTGATCTCATGATTCATGAGATCAAGCTCTACATTGGGCACTGTGCTGACATTGCAGAGCCTGCTGGGGATTCTCTCATTCCCTCTCTCTCTCTTCCTCTTGCTCTCTGCCCCTCTCTCTCCTCCTCTCTCTCTCTTCCTCTCCTCACTCAATTAAAAAAAAAAAGCTACTCTCACTGAATCACATGTATTCACACATTTAGTTTTGTAATACTGCAGGCCAGAAATGTGTTAACTAGTAAGTACTTAATTTCCTGAAAACAGAATCATAAAGTGAAGCACTTCCACAATTAAAAAAAAAAATAAGAGTAGAACTTTCTTAAATGAGTAAGTTATCAAGAACATTATTCATAGTGAAGAAACTTTATTTTTTCTTTTTTTCTTCTAATGTTTATTCATTTTTGGGACACAGACACAGAGTGTGAGCAGGTAAGGAGCAGAGATAGAGTGAGGCACAAAATCCAAAGCAAGCTCCAAGCTGTCAACATAGAGCCCAACACTGGGTGGGAACTCACAAACTGTGAGGTCATGACCTGAGCCTACATCGGACACTTAACTGACTGGACCACCCAGGCACCCCTAATAGAGAAACTTTAGAATCATTCCCACTAAAGTAAAAAACAAAACAAGGGGGAATTAAAAAGCAAAAATGAACTATTGGGACCTCATCAAGATAAAAAGCTTCTGCACTGCAAAGGAAACAATCAACAAAACTAAAAGGCAACTGATGGAATGGGAGAAGATATTTGCAAATGACATATTGGATAAAGGGCTGGTATTCAAAATCTATAAATAACTCCCAAAATCCCCACCTGAAAAACAAATAATCCAGTGAAGAAATGGGCAGAAGACATGGATAGACACTTTTCCAAAGACATCCAGATGGCCAAAAGACACATGAAACAATGCTCAATGTCACTCATCATCAGGGAAATATAAATCAAAGCCACACTGAGATACCACCTCATGCCAGTCAGAGTGGCTACAATGAACAAATCAGGAGACTACAGATGCTGGAAAGAATGTGGAGAAATGGGAACCATCTTGTACTGTTGGTGGGAATGCAAACTGGTGCAGTTGCTCTGGAGAACTGTAGAGGTTCCTTAAAAAATTAACAATAGAACTCCCCTATGACCCAGCAATAGCACTGCTAGGAATTTACCCAAGGGATACAGGCAGATGCGGATGCATAGGGGCATATGTACCGCAATGTTCAGAGCAGCATTTTCAACAATAGCCAAATCATGGAAAGAGCCTAAACGTCCATCAACTGACGAATGGATCAAGAAGATGTGGTTTTTATATAAAATGGAATACTACTTGGCAATGAGAAAGAATGAAATGTTGCCATTGCAGCAACGTGGATAGAAGTTGAGGGTATTATGCTAAGTGAAATAGCTCAGTCAGAGAAAGACAGATATCATATGCTTTCACTCATATGTGGATCTTGAAAAACTTAAGAGAAGACCATGGGGGAAGGAAAGGGGAAAAAAATTAAAAACAGAGAGGAAATGAGGCAAACCATAAAAGACTCTAAATACAGAGAACAAACTAAGGGTTGATGGGGGGGGGTAGAGGAGAGGGGAAAGTGGGTGATGGGCACTGAGGAGGGCACTCGTTAGGATGAGCACTCGGTGTTGTATGTAAGCTAATTTGACAATAAATTATATGGAAAAATAAAACAGGATGCTCTCCATCCCTGCCTCTTTTTAACGTCGTGCAAGAGCCAGTGTGATCAGAAAAAGAAGTCAAGGGTGCAGGAAGTAGAAAGCAACGAACAAGACTGGCCTTGTGCACAGAGAGCATGGCTGACTACATGGAAAATGCAAAATACTACAAACTCTAACAATTAATGGTAGCCCACCAAGGCTCCTGAATCAAATGTGTTCCACTGATAACTAGCATATATAAATGAACAAAAAAAAATCCTACATACCATATAAACAAAATTATAAGTTACCTAAGAATAAATATAATAAAATATGTCAAAGGCTCTTGTGGAAAAGAATTATAACATCTTATTCAGGAATATAAAAGAACTGAATAAATGGAGTACTATGCCATCATCATGGATAGGAAAACTTAGTATAAAGAAGTCAGTTCTCAATGGGTGGCTGAGCCTCTGTGGCTCAGTGGGTTAGGTGTCTGACTTCTGCTCAGGTCATGATCTTGCAGTTGAGTTCAAGTCCTGTGTGGGACTCTGTGCTGACAGTTCAGAGCCTGGAGCCTGCTTCAGATGCTTTGTCTCCCTCTCTCTGCCCCTCCCTCATTGTCTCTCTCTCTCTCTCTGGCTCTCTGGCTCAAAAATAAAGATAGTAAAAATTAAAAAAAAAAGGCAAGAAATCAGCTCTCCCCATATCATCTGTAAATATAATGTAAATCCAAACAAAATCCTTAAGTCTGGGGTTATTTTTTAGTGTGTGTGTGTGTGTGTGTGTGTGTGTGTGTGTTAACAAACTATTCCTAATATTCATATGGTAGAACAATCAAGACAGTTTTTAAAGAATACAAATTGGGAGTCTTGCTTTCTCACATATTAAGACTTCCATTATATAACTATAATAATTAAGAGTGTGGTGTTAGTGCAATTAAAGATAAGGCAGTGATTTTAAAAAAAAAAACTGAAGACTCCAGAAACAGACCCTATGTCATTATTAAATCGGTGGGAAAAGGATAGCTAATTCAATAAATGATGCTGGGGTAACTGGTTAGGCACGTAAAAAATATATTTTTAAATAAAATCCTGCTACAGACTGAACTGTATTCTTCTGAAATTCGTATGTTAAAGCCCTAACACTCAACATGACAGTGTGTGGAGATAGGGCCTTTCGAAGGTACTCGATTCCGATTAAGGTCACAGGGTGCCCCTGATGGGATTTAGTACCCTCGTAAGAAGAGAGTCCAGAGAGCCTGCACACCTTCTCTTCCCCGCTCCCTACCATGTGAGGACACAGAGAGGTGACTTCCTACAATCCAAGGAGAGTTCTCACCAGAAACCTACAATGCTGGCTGATCTTGGACTTGGTAGCCTCCAGAACTGTGAGAAATTTTGTTTGTTGTTTCAACTACCCAGTCTATGGTATTTTGTTATGGTATCCTGAATACGTAGGTCTACTTTATTAAAAAAAAAAAATCAAGTGAATTAAATAAATAACTATGAAAATCAAGAAATTCAAAGTAAACATATTTATAAGATCTTAGGAGAAAAGAAGGATTTCTTAAAGCAATCTCCTTGAAACAATAAAGGGGATGCTGGTAAATTTGGTTACTATAAAATGTACAAGTTGTGTTCAACAAGAGACACCATGACCCAAGTAAAACACAAGCCATTCTCTTCCTGTCGTGGGAGGGTACAAGGCGAAGTCAGCGGTTTGCCGCCAGGGAGAGCGCTCTCACCAGAACTGATGGTGCTGCCACACTGATCTCGGACTTGCCAGCCTCCAGAAATGTGAGACAGAAAGTCCTCTTGTTAAAAGCCACCCAGTCTGTGGTGCTTTGCAATTGCAGCCTGATCAGACTAAGACAGGTGAGGACTAATTTATTTTTCTTTAATTGTTTGTTCATTTTGAGTCCTATCCATAAAACACTTACCCAACTCAGGATCTTCAAGATCCAGTTTGCTTTATTCTACTAAACTGTACATGGTAAACAAACAAGCCACTTCTTTTTAAATAGGCCATTTCAGGGGCACCTGGGTGGCTCAGTCAGTTAAGTGTCCAACTTAAGCTCAGATCATGATGTCACGGTTCATGGGTTCGAGCCCTATGTCGGGCTCTGTGCTGACAGCTCAGAGCCTGAAGCCTGCTTCAGATTCTGTGTTTCCCTCTCTCTGCCCCTCCCTTGCTCACAATCTGTCTCTCTCTCTCAAAATAAATAAACATTAAAAAAAATTTTAAATAAATAAATAAATAGGCCATCTTAAGAAAGAAACTATTTTCATGATGCCTGGTTGGCTCAATCAGCAGAGCATACAACTCTCAATCTTGAGGCTGTGAGTTCAAGCCCCACATTGGCCATAGAACTTACATTTTTAAAAAAAAGGTAAAAAATTAAAATTAACATCTAGTTCTAGAGTATACAAAGAACTCCCACAAATCAAAAGTGCTTGCAAGGTATTTATACAGAACCTCTCAGCAGCATGTTATTAATTATTTACAATTGAGAATCTATAAATTACATATTCAGAATAAGTGATATTATCATTTCAAACAGGCTCTGATGTCTAACCTTTCAAACCCACAGCACCACATATGGCTGCTTCTTGTAACTGTCCCTGCCCCCGTCACCAAACCCTTGTGTCTCCTGGCAGTCTTCCACTCTTCCCTCTTCTTCCCTGAAGTGTCACTGGATTTATATTGTAGTCACCAGAATTTGGTCGAATTTTAATAATCAGTTATCATCCATAATATTCATAATATTTTAATAATTGATTATCATTCATAATGAATTTAAAATGGCATCATTTTAGGGAGTGTGATCACAGGCTAGAAATCGGTATCAGCGGTCATTATGGGGTAACATGTACAAGTGAATAAACCAGGCTACAGACAAAGTCCCCCACAGAGGTAACCTCTAAAACCAGAGCAAGACAGATGGAGATCACGGCCACCCTGGAAAGGTACAAAATGCATTGGAAAGAATTTCAAACTAGGAATCAGGGAACCTGAATTCCAATATAAGCCCTGCCATATACAGGCTGTAAATCTAAAAGTATCCCTAATCTTCAGCTTTCTCACCCTTAAAAATAGGATGAAATGATTTAAGTCCTGGAAGCTCTTAAGTTCAATGTATACTCCCTTTTCTACAGATGGGCAAAATGTGGTACACTGAACTAGAAATGATTTGGACTTAACAGGTAATATAAATCAGCATCTCAATTTCCTCTCAACAAGTTCAAAAAACCATTAAGGCACTTATGACCTCTTCAAAATCAAGTAATACCAAGTACTTCAACCAAACAACCCCCTCTTACATTTCCTCCTTCCAGTTCCTCCCTACATTCTGACGTGCAAATACCATGCTACGAGTTACGGATTGCTGGGACAACTCAGTGCTCAGTGTTCCCAAGGTGAGCTTCAGTCCAGGAGGGACGCACCTGGACCGGTGAGGGCGGAAGGGGACACCCACCTAGCCAGCCAAATCAGCCAGTAAACCCTGGCAATCAGTGGGGTGACACATGCGACAGCCAGATGGCCCTCCCATCCTTCCTACAATTTGTCCTACAGAATATTAGCCCTGCAAGATGCTCTGGGAAAAAAGAATGTTTCAGAAATGCTGCCTGCAGCACCTCATTCCTGAGCAACTCACGAGGAACACGCAAATATTAAAGGCTCCGAGAAGCCCTAAAGAAATCTGATTTAGGGGCACCTGGGTTGGTTAAGTGTCTGACTCTTGATTTTGGCTCAGGTTATGATCTCTACTGCTCATGTGCTCTTCCTCAAAATAAATAAGTAAAACTTTAAAAATATTCTTAAATCTGATTTATATTACTTAACCTAGGGTTTCTCAACCCAAGTAACTACAAAATCCTTTCCTCATAGATTGTCCATTAACACTCTATAAATTTCATGCTCCAATGAAGCCACTTTGGAATATGCTTACTTACACAAGCTTATACATGGTATTTAATTCACCCACTGCTAAAACTAAAACTGATTTGATTTTTGTTTTGTTTTGTTTTGGTTTTTTGTTTTTTTTTTTTTTTGCTTCTGATATTGTGTGTCATCCAGAGAATCATTTACTAGGTTAAACACTATATTAATTTTCCAACAGCCAACTGTTCAAAATTAAACTGTAAGACATTCCCTATGACACAAACACCTGAAACCTACCATGCAAAGAAAATGGTCAAGTGGGATAGAAACTATCACCAGCTCTTTGGTCCAGATTCACACGTCACTGATGACCCCGTCAGCGTAATACTTACATCCATTCCTGTCTGGTTATTTTAGTATTGGTCATGGCACAGTTTATATTAAAAAAACAAAACTATAAAGCAAAAAAGTAATTAAAATACAGCCAACGTGAGAATAATTTAAATCACCAGAAAGGACGGTGATTGAGAATGGACAAAGGAAGAAAACCCATTATTAAAAAAAAAAAAAAAAAAGATTTACGTGACATTCTTATTGAAAACATAAATCATCATTTGGGAGGAGGGGAAGGGGGAAGAGGAGGAGGAGGAAGGGGAGGAGATAATGACAACACAGCCTACCCTAAATCACCACCATCAAAAACACTTGATCCAAAAAGACTAGCTAACAAAATAGTGTTTTTATCAAGTAGTCCTCTAAATCTATCCTAGGAATTTTGTGACACAAATCACTATGGCATTTGAAGACTTACTGTCAGATCTTGAGAAAACTCACAATAAAAATACTGATCCTGTCCTTATTAAATAAATTCACAGTTACTACATCCACTTACAACTATTATTAAATACAGGGGGGGAGGGCACCCTTTATTAGCTCCCAAAATCAAACTCCATGATTATTTAATTATGAGATCACATAATTCTCCTTTCCACTAATGCTCACTTTTTTATTGTTATAAGTATACATTTTATTATAAGTGTATAATGTAACAGTAGATTTTATTTATTTTTTAATTTAAATCCTAATTAACTAATTAACATATAGTGTGATAATAATTTCAGGAATAGAATTTAGTGATTCATCACTTATATATAACACCCCGTGCTCATCCCAACAAGCATGCATATATATATACATATATATACACACACACACATATATATACATATATATATACACACATAAACACACACACACACACACACATATATATATATATACACACACCACATCTTTGTTATCTGTTCATCAGTCAATGGACATTTGGACTCTTTCCATACTTTGGCTATTGTCTATAGCACTGCTATAAACATTGGGGTGCATGTTCCCCTGTGAAACAGCACACCTGTATCCCCTGGATAAATACCTAGTAGTGCAATTGCTGGGTCATAGGGTAGTTCCATTTTTAATTTTTTGAGGAACCTCCATAGTGTTTGCCAGAGTGGCTGCACCAGTTTGCATTCCCACCAGCAGTGCAAAATGGTTCCTCTTTCTCCTCATCCTCACCAACATCTGTCATTGCCTGAGTTGTTAATGTTAACCATTCTGACAGGTGTGAGGTGGTGTCTCATTGTGGTTTTGATTTGTATTTCTCTGATGATGAGTGTTGTTGGGCATTTTTTCATATATCTTCTTTGGGAAAGTGTCTATGTCTGTTGCCCATTTCTTCACTGGATTATTTGGGTTTGGGTGTTAAGTTTGGGAAGTTCTTTATAGATTTTGGATACTAACCTTTGATCTGATATGTCATTCACTAATATCTTCTCCCATTCTGTCAGTTACCTTTTAGTTTTGTTGATTGTTTCCTTTGCAGTGCAGAAGCTCTTTATCTTACTGAGGTCCCAATAGTTCATTTTTGCTTTTGTTTCCCTTGCCTCCAGAAATATGTCAGGTAAGAAGTTGCTGCAGCTGAGGTCAAAGAGATTGTTGCCTGTTTTCTCCTCTAGGGTTTTGATGGCTTCTATCTTATATTTAGGGTTTTTATCCATTTTAAGTTTGTCTTGTCCTTGTCCTGGCTTGTCTTGTCTGAGAGACAGAGTGAGCAGGGGAGGGTCAGAGAGAGAGGGTGACACAGAATCTGAAGCAGGCTCCAGGCTCTGAGCTGTCAGCACAGAGCCCAACGCGGGGCTCAAACCCACAAACCATGAGATCATGACCTGAGCCGAAGCCGGCTGCTCAACCGACTGAGCCACCCAGGTGCCCCTTAAGTTTGTTTTTGTGTGTGGTGTAACAAAGTGGTCCAGGGGTGCCTGGGTGGCTCAGTTGGTTAAGTGTCCAGCTTCAGCTCAGGTCATGATCTCACAGTTCATGGGTTCAAGCTCCGTGTTGGGCTCTGTGCTGATAACTAGCTCAGAGCCTGGAGCCTATCTTCTGATTCTGTGCCTCCCTCTCCCTCTCTCTCTCTCTCTCTCTCTCTCTCTCTCTCAAAAATAAACAAAACATTAAAAATAATCTTGAAAAAGAACGTGGTCCAGGTTCATTCTTCTGCATATCGCCGTCCAGTTTTCCCAACACCATTTGTTGAACAGTGTGTCTTTTTGTCTTTGGATATTCTTTTCTGGTTTGTTAAAGGTTAATTGGCTAATGTTTGTGGATCCAGTTCTGGGTTCTCTTTTCTGTTCCATTGATCTATGTGTCTGTTTTTGTGCCAGTACCATACTATCTTGATCATTACAGCTTTGTAATACAGTGTGAAGTCTGGAATTTACATTAATGCACATTCTTCTTGCTGTCAATTGCCCATCCTCCTTCAAGCTCCCATTCCAAGTGTGCCACTTTCAGGATGTCTTCGCTCCCGTACTAAATGCCTGCAGTTTTAAGCGTTTAAAGATCAAGTTGTACTTTGTAACCGCTGCTCTGAGAATGAATATGTTCTTCATCTTCATGGATGTGCTTGAATTCTCAGCTGCACCATCCTAACAACCCCTGTTGGAATTCACGGCTTCTCAAATGCTTCCACCAAAAGTACTCCTTTTGTTAGAGGATCTGCCATAAAATCAAAATGTACTTGAGGTCTTCTGTTTTCCCCTTAAAACACATTCAAAATGTAAAATTCAACACCACTGTACATTTGGTTTAACATAAAAATGTTTTGGTGTTGGCAAGGATGTGAAGAAATTGGAACTCCTGTGTGCTGTTGCTGGGATTATAAAATGTTGTGGCTGCTACAGAAAACAGCATGGAGGCTCCTCAAAACACTAAAAATAGAACTACCGTATGATCTAGCAATCCCACTGCTGGGTATGGATCCAAAAGAACAGCATCTTGAAGAAATATTTGCATGCCCATGTTGATGAGAGACGAGTCGGTATATAAATGTGATACAGATATACAATGGAATATTATTCAGCCTTAAGAAGGAAGAAAATCTGCCCCATGCTGTATAAATGAACCTTGAGGACATTAAGTGAAATTGCCAGTCACCAAAAGATGAATACTGTAGGAGTCTTCTTTTTTGTGTTTAATTTTTTATGTTTATTTTTGAGAGAGCTAGAGAGAAACACACAGCATGAGTGGGGGAGGGGCACAGAGAGAGCAAGACACAGAATCTGAAACAGGTTCCAGAGTCTGAGCTGCCAGCACAGAGCCTGACATACAGTTTGAATTCATGAACCAAGAGATCATGACCTGAGCCTAAGTCGGACACTCAACTGACAGAGCCGCTCAGGCGTCCCTGTATGAGTCTTTACATGAGGTACCTGAAGTAATCAAATTCATAGAACCAGAAGGTAGAATTGTGGTTACCAGGGGCTGGAGAAAAACGGGGAGAGGGGAGTGCGTTTTAATAAGAATAAAGCTTCAGATTTGCACAATGAAAAAGTTCTGGAAAGCTGTTTCATTCATAATGTAAATATATTTAACATTATTCAATCATATACTTAAAATGATTAAGATGGTAAATTTTATGTTTTGTGTTTTTGCCACAATTGTTAAAAATGTTCTTAATCAGTTTATTCGTTCCACATCTTACACAGGCACATACTGAATGCAGTTGCCTCAGAGTCCTGTGCAGTGCTGAATGTGGCCCCCAGAACAAAACCTCCCACTTCTCCCACATCCTCTGCTCAGTTCAACAGTTACCAAGCAACTAAAATGTGGTAAGTGCAAGGGAATATCAAGATTAATGAAGCCATGATCCCTGCCCCTGAGCAGATCAGAGAAACGCCCCGCACTTACTTACTTAGCTCAGTGCTAGGAACCTATTATCTATGCAGTGAGTTGACCAGTTCCATAGTTCCCCTCAATTACCTGCTCAATTGTAAGAGAAAAGGGAGGCTTTCTCTAGACCGCAGTTCCTCTGGACAAAGTTCCCATAATCTTATCCACAAAGGACAATACCCACACAAGGGATGGAAGTCAATGTAAATTT
Organism: Helogale parvula; assembly: GCA_004023845.1. Classification (NCBI taxonomy): domain Eukaryota; kingdom Metazoa; phylum Chordata; class Mammalia; order Carnivora; family Herpestidae; genus Helogale; species Helogale parvula. The sequence goes on along the minus strand of PJEM01006074.1, from coordinate 91,170 downwards.
ACAAACATTCAATTAGTCAAAAGTCGTTAAAAGAGAAGACAACAGAAAGTTGAAGTAAAAACGACAGAAAGGCCTTTCTACTAAAGCAGAGATATATGGACAATGTTTAAGGCACATATTAGCCTAGCGTAGCACGGATGGACTCCATAGCAACAGGAACGAGCAAAAGCTGAAGAATGAAATAAAAATATGCAACCCATAAGACAGAAAATTCATGGCTGAAGAAACAATAAAGAAACTGATTAGTACAAACTCTAATGTATCCAGCAGATCAGAGGAGTTCGGTTCTGGGCAACATCCCGTAATGAGAGCACACGGGGTTGCCCATCGCAACGGCAATCATTCATATTACTTTCTGGTAAGTCTCTTTGTATACTGCAGTGTCGATTTTGTCATAAAGGCTAGTGCTTCGCCTCTGGGTACAACCATAAGAGACATGTAGTCTATAAGAACAGGCTTACTTCCCTTAATAATGGTGTATTGGTGGCTTACATTACCACAAAAACAGCTTTGCCTGCAAGGGAAACTGATAAAGTGAGCATTATGGGAAAAGCCGCTTTTCTCCATCCTCAGTGTCTCCTCTTAGGCCTCCATCATTTCTGGCTTACTGCAAAGCCTCTGCCCTCCTCTGCCTCCCGCCAGTCTTGCACGCCTCACACCCACCTGCCCTGGCTGGCACTCAGGGTTCACCTAAGTTCCAAAACTTACCGCCGCACTCCCCTGCTCAAAACCTCAGTGGTTCACCAAGCCTTTGGGCTCTCTAACATGGCATGGGAGGCTCTTTACGATTGAGTCCCTATAGGACACATTTTTAAAAAACCATTAATTTTCAATAATTTCAAACTTACAGAAATGTTACCAGCATGGTAAAAAGAACTCCTTACCCTTTTCATCAAAATCCACCACTTCCTAATAACCCTAGGACACAACCTCAGTGAGAGCAGGAGCTGTATATTTTATTCATATGTGCCTGGCACACAGGTGATATTCAGTAAACTCGTGTAAGAAATTAATTTGTAAGTGAATAAAACAGGAATTAATGAAGGGCCCAACTTCTGGCGAAGCAGAGTGGGTTGAATGCAAATGTTACCTCTGCTCTCTCCGGAGCTGTCACTAAAGTAACAGTTAAACACATTGTCTTAAGCATAAATCCATACAGACAAAGAGAAGAGATGACGGAGGCCGAATTGCGGGTGGGGGGTAGGAGGGGGTAACTAATGGGGCAACCCTAGGAACATGAGCCTTAGAAGGACAGCCCAGAAGAAAGGCATAGGAATGAGGCAAGGGTATCTCTGAATAGCGGGCTGTGGGGAAGACTGCAAGAAGAAAGGATGCTCAGCAGATCTTACAGCAGTCCGACTCCCCAGATCTGCTGCCCAACACGGCGCACTCACATGACAGACTCTCCTACCAACACCAGCAAAAAAAAAAAAAAAAAACACTTATCTAGGGAAATTAATTCAACCGGCAGCCAGAAGCTACTCTGTGCCAAGTGCAATCCTTGGAGTCCCAGGAATCTGAGGAAACAAAGCTAAGGCTGGTCCCCACTAGCAAGTGCATCTGTGACAGATCGGATGCTGCTACAGAACAAGGGCAGAGGACGGGAATGGGGTGTGGTTCTTGCTGCAGAGGAGAAATCTGAGAGAAAGAAAGAAGTGGGCTATGCAGACATCCAGGGAAAGAGTATTCCAGACAGATGGGGGTGGGTGCACCGGCATCAAGATGGAAGCAAACTCCAAGCGTGAACAGTGCGGCCCCTGATGGGGTGAGGCAGGTAAAGATGAAGGGAGTGGGGGGCCTGAGGTGTACTGAGGGGGTGGGTTAGTAGAGAAGGCTGTCAAAGCAACAATGCCTCCACCTACCTGGCCACACATTGTAATTACCTGGTGAGCTTTAAAAAACAAAAACAAAAACAAAAACAAAAAACTTATATGACCAGCACCTGGGTGCTCAGTCAGTTAAGCATCCAACTCTTGGTCTTGGCTCAGGTCATGATCTCACGGTTTATGAGTTCGAGCCCCACATGTGGGATTCTCTCATTCTCTCATTCTCTCTCTCTCTCCTCCCCCCCTTCTCTGGCCTCCCTGCTTGTACTTTCTCTCTCTCAAAATAAATAAATAAACTGAAAATTTTTTAAATAAATACATAAATAAAATTTACATGAGTCCCACCAGAGTCTGATCTGAATTTTCATGCGTATGGGGTGTGACTGGTTGTGAGTAGTTTCAAAATCCCTGAAGTGGTCTTCATAGGCAGATGAGGTCAGAACCTCAGAGCTGGAAGAATCCTGGCCTCGGGGATGCTAGGCATAGCTAGTGGAGAAGGTGGGGGGGCTCCACTGACAACAGGAAGATTAGGTAAAAGGTGACAAACTCTCAACCTCTCCAGGCTCATTTTCCCATGGAATCCAAGAAAACAAGGACAAAAAATAGAAGCAGTCAGACGTGTGTGCACCAGCTCAGGGCTGGCCCGGGCATCAGGAAACACTGCTCCCAGTGTGAGGCGGGGGAAGCCTAAGAGCTGGGGTGCTCCAAGTGCTTTCATTTCTAGGAAACTGACAGGTGTACCCCAACTGAGGGACAGAAGAAGTAAAAAAGCATCTTGAGAGGTTGGAGAAAAAGATAAGGAAAAAAGAAATATCTGGGATGGGTACTGCAAAATTAAATAATGTAACCATGAAGTGTAATCACTTAGACTGCCTTGAAAACCATCATTTGGAACAAAAATAAGAGCTAAGCTCTGTCTGTGATGGATGGCAAATATTGCAATAATAAGTTTCTGCTAGGTGGAAAATCCATGAACAATTCTCTCCATTTTAAAAGGTTTTTCATTTTTGAGGATGACAAAAAAATCTTTTGAAATTATACCTGTAAATATTCTCAAGCATATATACAATTAGATGTTAACATAAGAGACCACATGCTATTTTTAAATATACCTCATATGCTTATGAGAATATCAAATAATGTCTCTTCATTGCCTGTATCAGCTGTCTCAGTTGCTATGCAAAGTGATATAAAGAATCAAGCACTACACTAATAATTTGTTTTATAAATTATTATAAAGAAAGTAATCATACTTCTAAGTAACACTTCCCTATCTCTAAATACCTAAAGAATCTGAAAATGTAAGACAAAAAAACCACATCACTATACTCACAGATACAATAACAGGAATTTGAGCCCCCCAAAAATGCATCTAAAATGAAGTACAGTTTGGGGGCACCTGGGTGGCTCAGTCGGTTAAGCGTCTGACCTCAGCTCAGGTCATGATCTCATGGTTCGTGGGTTCGAGCCCTGCATCAAGCTCTGTGCTGACAGCTCAGAGCCTGGAGCCTGCTTCAGATTCTGTCTCTCTCTCTCTCTCTCTCTCTGCCCTTCCCCTGCTCACTCTCTGTGTCTCTCCCTCTCTCAAAAATAAACAAACATTAAAAAAATGAAGTACAGTTTTTGAAGATTAAATATGACAATTCAACTCAATTCGTTTCAACAAACATTTGCTGATGTCCTCCGATAGGTCAGGTACCCTGGTAAGCGTTGGACCTCAAAGATGAAAGGCACACTGCCTCTGCCCTCACGCACCTCAGGCTGTAAGGGGGACAGACGCCCAAACAAGTCATTACAACCGTCGTGGGAACATGGCTCCAAGGCAGGGAGACAACACAAAGAAAGGACTGACCACACTGGGGGGCATCCGGGGAAGTTTCAGGGGGAAAAAATGAGGACTGTTGAGTTTTTAAGGCAAAGGGAAAAGTTGATTACAGGAATCATCAGCTAAGACAACTGGTAAAAGGGTAGAGAGCATGGTATATTCTGGAAACAACAAGTAGGTTTGCTATCATTAAATACAGGACAAACTTGGGACCGAGGAGGAAATACCGTGGCCGAGGCCACAATCGGAAAAGTCATGTGTGACACTCCCGTCTTCAGTCCCAAGCCTTTCTCAAGGCCTCCAGGCTGGAGGGAAACAAAACCATTCACCCTCCCTGGTTAGCTTGCTTCACGGCATTCTGAAAACAACATAACAATTAATGCTTTATCCACGTCAGTCTAATACTTTACAGCCATTAGTCTCTGAGGCCAAAATTAAATAAACACTAAGGTAGCCGTCAAGTCCCTTGGTTAGCTCCCCTGTTCCTCCTCACAGGGTCTCTCCTCTCCCTCTTCTCGGGCCCGCCCAGCCCAGCACACCTGCCTCGTGGAAGGCAGCAGCCATTTTGCCCAATGACTCCACACAGACAGGAAACAAATTTCCTTCCTAATCTACCTGAATAAACACAAATTCTGAAACAGCTCTGCATTCATCTCCTGCCGCCTGTGTTCTCCACATAACCTCAATAATTCCATAGCTTACATGCACGGTTTCTAGCTCACTCTCTCTCTGAACTCACCTGCTCATACTGAACGTAACAGTGGACACTTGCTGAGAATAACAGCTACTGATTTTATGTCTCCCGTGTCTCCAGTTTGTGGTGAGCCTAACATTGTTCTGTACGGTTCCAGAAGAACAAAGTGCAGAGATACGAACAAAACAAAATGACCTATAGCATTATTTACATTCTTTATCCTCTCCTAGTTCCTCTCAGACTCAGACCTACAGACTATTACCCTTTTTTGTTTCAATCTCATCTTTTTTAATTCCTTCTCAACTTACCAACAAGCTCAAGTCTCCTCCACTTTAAGAAGTTTTAAATATGCCACATGCAATGCACACCCTTCCCATGGTCTTGTTCCTCCCTCAAACTCTGCCTCTTCTCCAATAAATTTCCTAAAACAAGTTGCCCCTATGCTCCCTCCATTTTCTTCTTGCTCAGTCATCACATCAACCCCCCACACGCTGGATTCTACACTCTTCATTCCACTGAAACTGCCCCCCCCCATGGTGATTCCTATGTCAAAACTACTGGCACTTTTTTTTTAAAAAAACATTTATTTATTTATGAGAGAGAGAGAGGGAGAGTGCATAAGGAGGGGAGGGCCTGAGAGATAGGGAAACACAGAATCTGAAGCAGGCTCCAGGCTCCAAGCAGAGCCTGTTGTGGAGCTCAGACCTGTGGACTATGAGATCATGACCTGAGCCAAGCTCGGACACCCAACTTACGAAGCCACCCAGGCACCTCACTACTGGCACTTTAAAACCTTCTTCCTACTCACTGATCACTTCCTCTTTTAATCCTTTGCCTTATTCTTTCCCAGCCTTTCCTTACTCTTTCCTAGTCCCCCCTTTCCCCTTCCCAGCAAGCCCTCTGCACATCACTGAAATTCTAGCACTCCTAGTTCAGATTTCCCTGAACAGAATACTCACACTTCTTGTGTCCTCCTCCACTTTCTAGGTACTTCCATCTGCACATACATGCAGATCCACCCACTCCACTAGCCTGAAAAATCCTCAAGGGAGTAACCAAGTCTTTTCCTTTTTGTACCCACACCAACCTTTCCTCACTCCTCGCCCAGTACCCCAACACACAGTGCTGTCCAGCAGATGTTTCAAGAATGAATGTATTAGTAACCAAACGCTATTGCAAATTATCTGTATTACAAATATATACACATGTAATATTAAAATAATCCTGGGTGGGGCACCTGGGTGGCTTAGTTAAGCATCTGACTTCTGCTCAAGGTCATGAACTCACAGTTCATGAGTTCGAGCCCCACATCAGGCTCTGTACTGACAGCTCAGAGCCTGGAGCCTGCTTGGGATTCTGTGTCTCCCTCTCTCTCTACCCCTCTCCCACTAGTGCTCTGTATCTCTCTCTCTCTCTCTCTCTCTCTCTCTTTCTCAGAAATAAACATTAAAAAATTTTTAAAGATAATTCTGTGCGTATTTTCTTCAAATAAAATTTTACATATTTAGCCACATAATATAACTTAGGTTTTTATAGTTGATTATGGTTACGCTTTGAACATCCGGCTCATCCAGGCACAAAAGCTATAAAAAGTTCTAAGGTGCTCCTTAGTTAAAGGAGCCATGGTGACCTCAAAAACTAAATCCACTCCATGCTCTATGACAAGTGTCTCTAGCCTCCGTAATAGGAATAAAGACAATTTTATTACTTAGCTACTCCCAGAAAAGAGGGAAAAGGTACCTACCTACCCAGTTAGGCTCAGCCCAAGAAAGGCCAAGCAAACAAATAAGGTAGAAGAAAAATCAAGATGAGTTACTTCCTGTGTCCTAAGACCATGTGGGTTAATGAAGTATCACGCATACAGTGAACATAAAATTATTATGAGAAGAAATTGTTTAGGAAAGACCATGATAGTAGTTTGATAGTTAGACTGCAAAGTAAAAAAGAAAAATCTTCACTGAGAAGGATGCTTCTACCCTTCAGGGAAATCACTCTCAATTCCATCTATAAAGCTGGATAAGACAAATGCCAAACAGTAATTTCCTAACTACCTGCCACACACAATTCACTCTGCTTCATCCAGATAAGCACAGCTCTGTAGCTCAAAAACCCATTCAGTTTCAACCGCAAGATCTCTAGGTCACCTGGGATTAACGCGGCTCTGGCAACAAGAGATGTATGTGAGAACCAAATTCATTCCATCTGGCCCAGCTTCTGAAGACTCTCTATCAGGTTTGCTATCTATAGAGTCAAGAGCAGCTCATGGGGTGCCTGGGTGGCTCAGTTGGTTGGGCATCTGACTTCGGCTCAGGTCATGAGCTCATGACTCCTGAATTCGAGCCCCACACTGGGCTCTGTACAGATAGCTCTGAGCCTAGAGCCTGCTTCAGATTCTCTCTCTCTCTCTCTCTCTCAAAAATAAAACAGTAAAAAAAATTTTTTTAAAGGAGCAGCTCACAAATGAGGGGGCAGAAAGATTAATATTGTCTTCATTGAGAAAAATAAGTTAGTTGCTTTCTACATCATAAAGGGAAAAACTGGGGCAGCCAGCTGGCTCAGTCAGTAGAGCATGCAACTCTTTTAATCTCAGCGTCCCGAGTTCAAGCCCCACAATGGGAGTGGGGCCTACTTAAACTGTTTTTAATTTAAGAAGAGAAAAAAAAAATTCACTCTAGGTTTCTGGGGGTACAGGTGGAGGGAGCTGGAACGTGGCAAAGCACCAAGACGACACACCACACCTTGCAAACCACTCCTATACCTATTAGCCAAGGACTCCTACGTGTATCCTAAGTCCCCGTCTGTAGAGGCCTATCTGTAATTGGTAGCACTTGTGGCATTTGCTGGGGCGAGAGAAATTAGAAATTAAGTCTCATTCCTTCTGATTTCAGCATTCTGAGTCAGACATCAATGCATTGGATGGCAAAAAAAAAAAAAAAACTTACAATGAATGTCTGAAAAGATACAAAATTGCATAAATGGTGAAGTAGTATTCGCTATTTTTTTTTAAAAAAAAGAAATGGCTCCCAGAACAGCATAAATGGAAAAAGAGAGATTAAGCAAGCATTAGGTTTTTGTACAACAATTCAACCTCACTGTATTTTAGTAGATGGTTGAACGAGATGTGAAAATGACACTGTCCCACTGAGAAAAACGACGCAGACAAAAATCTGTCAGTCAACCAGTACCTGTATTTGAATGCCTAACACAGTACCTTAGGAAGAAAGCTACACACACGGACACCGAGTTTGACAGGACCCTTGTCCACGTGGAGCTAAAAAGGACACAACGCAGGGGCGCCTGGGTGGCTCAGTCAGTTAAGCTTCCAAATTCTGCTCAGGTCATGATCTCACGGTTTGTGGGTTCATGCCTCTCATTGGGCTCTCTGCTGTCAGTGAGTAGCCTGCATGGGATTCTCTCTCTCTCTCTCTCTCTCTCTCTCTCTCTGCCCCTCCCTGACTCACAGTTCTCTCTCTTGCAAAATAAATAAACCTAAATTAAAAAATTTTAAATAAAAATTTAAAATATTAAAAAAAAAAAGTAAAGCAAAACAAAACGCTTCAAGGACACACAATGATTCCCAGCAGTAGTAAACCAGACTTCTCCATCTTCTTCTAGTCTCATACACACAACTCTGGAGAGAAATAATACCTGAATTACCAGTATCTAACATTTCTCAGTCATTAAGTGGTTTTTTTTTTTAGACTTCATTGTTTTAACAGCTTATTTACTTTTGAGAGAATGTATATGCACGCACACATGGGGAAGGGGCAGAGAGAGAGAGAGAGAGAGAGAGAGAGAGAGAGAGAGAGAGAAGGGACCCCAAGCAGGCTCCACACTGCCAGAACGGAGCCAGACACGAGGCTCAATCCCACAGAACTGAGAGATCGTGACCTGAGCCAAAACCAAGAGTCGGATGTTCAATTGACTGAGCCACCCAGGTGCCCAGTCATTAGGTTTTCTAACGGACAGTGACTGTCTGTCCAAGAATCCAATACAAAATGAATACCCTTAATTTTCAGATACCATAGAAGATACCTGTTTATCACAGTACTTTTTTTCTAACAGCACTGCAGTCTTGCCTATCAGATTATCCTATTGAATCTATACTGATCAGCATTAGAAGTCCTCTCTTAGTTTATCTTTCTGCTTCAGCTTTTGCCTTAGTGACTGAGAAGGACTATTGAAATATATTTGGGCACAGGATTAGGTGTTTTTTAAACTCTAGATAGCAATCAAATTGTGAGAAGGAAAATGTAAATTAAGGTAACTTTTTGGTTTGAGCATATAATTGTATTCTTTGTTAGGAATGTAAGCAGACAGGAATCTCATTAAATATTTGGTGCCCTATTTGGCCCTAATACTTATCAAATCTGAAGGCATAATCCAGAATGTACAATGCTTCAAACCATGGAGTGCTGCAGGGAATGATAACATCCCAGACCAAAAGGTATCACAAATAGTCGTCTGGGCTAACCTTTTGCCTCCGATGCTGAAGTAGTCATGAAAAATGATAGAGCATCATGACTTCAGGCTTTCTGAGAGTCAAACGAGTAATGAAGCAGGCGTGATAAAAGAAGGGTTAGAAATAGGAGGGGAAAAAAGAAATATGAGGGGAAGGAACGAAGTTGGAATTAAAAATAAAAACACCGTTCTGTGCATTTACATATGTTACTTGCTTTTCCAAAATCAAGCACTAGTAGCTCCTCCGTCTCCCCATCAGCTACTATGCCAGCTGTTCCCTGGCAAAGAGCGACACAGATGGGTCTGTCAGTGGCCACTACCGTCCTGAACGTTCAGTGGTGTAACATAACTCACCGTACGAGAATCTGAGAATGGCAATAAGCAACGAAAATGGTAAGAATGTACTTCACTTATTCAGCATCTTCAAATACAAAGTATTCTCCATAAATTAAATTTGAGTAGCATGAAGAAAAAATATCTTTAAATTATCGTTTATTGGGTGTGCAAAATCGGTTTCATTTAAAATTCTATTTTAATGTTTGGGCATAAAGTAACCACTTGTGGTGACCCTTGGTCAGTCATTTTAAGTGACAGTCTGGGGTGCTGAGCCCTGCAGGGCTGCCGGCCTCCACACTAATGAGCATTTCCAGTCCTCACTTGGATGTGGCTGGTGTCCCTGTCTTTCCCCCGACACCGGTTTGCTGCTGTCGCTCTTTGCCACTGTCAACAGGCTTTGCCTCTGCGTTCCCTGCCCTCTTTGAATTTGCAGACCCTACTTTTCAGCCTCCACCTCCTGCTCCTGTTATTGCTTCGACCCGAACGCCTGTCTCCAACACCAGGCATCCTCACCTTTGCCAGCGCCGTATCTCACCAAACTTTCTGATCTGTCAGTCTGATAGCTCAAAATCTATCTTCCGGTTTAATGTAATTTGCATTTTCTTATGAGTGGGCTGATCATCTTCTCACATGTTTAAGAGCCATTTGAATTTCATGTGCTGTGAACAGTCTGCTCACAGCCTTGGCCCATATTCAGCAAGGTTGTTAAAACTCATTATACATATATTGGCAATTAGTTGTCAGTCACAGGAGTTACACTCCTCTCCACCAACCCCTACCCCATAGTCATTTGTCTTTTGGCTTTGGTTACGGTTTTTGCTGTGCAAAAGTTCTTAATTTTTATGTAATCAAATTTAATGGTCTTTTCTTTTATAGTTTCTGGGTTTTTGAAATATTCAGAAAGACCTCCCCCATTCTGACATTACAAAACAAACAATTTGGCAGTCATTTGTTCTAACACTTCCATGGTTTTTTTAATTTTATTTTAGTGTAACTAAAATTGTGACCCAAGTGGACCCTATCCTGTGACATAAATTTTGAATCCCACTCTTCTTCCAGATGGTGACTCCATGTGTGCTAACATCACTGATTAACAAATCCATCTTTTCTCCAGTGATCTGAAATGCTTCGGAGATTTTTGTTTATGTCATGATCCCCTGGTGCTTAGGATTTATGGGGTAATGGTATTGAAATAAACTAGAATTAAGACCAGGTGAGAGCTAACGCATTGCCTTAGACCTTCTGAAAGGACAGAAATGTCCTTTTTCTGCGAGTTCTTCGGGGCAGGTACTGGGGACCCATGTACCCTTAGGTGACTATCAAACAACAAATGCTTTAAAAATGTTCTCTGAATGAATACTAATCCACATTTTTTAAGACCAAGCACAGATTTCAGTTGTGGTAGGGTTTAGAGAAGAGCTGCATCACTGTTGGTTAACTATGTGTGTGCCCCAAGGCTGATGCTGAGCAACTTCCCTTCTACCCCAGCCCTTTCTTCTTTGACAAAAGAAGTCTAGTCAGTCTAGTCAGTATCTGGCAACCTCACTAGAGTCCATGAACATTTACTCACAACTCAACTATTTCATCACAACCAGGATGGAAAATAATTCGGCAGTTTCTTAGAAAACTCAACAAACAGAAATCTACCCTATGACCCAGCATGTCCACTCCTAGAGCAATGAAAACAGGCAGCCACCAAAAGACTTGCATAGTATTCATAGAAGTCGTATTCATAATAGCCCAAAATTGGGACTAGGGCAGTATCTGTGGACAGAAGACCTGATGAACAAATTGTGCTATATTCGTACAATAAACTAGGTTGCAATAAAAAGGAACAAACTACATGCAACAACATGGGTGAATCTCAGAATCATTACATTGCGTGGGAAAAAAAAATCAGACATAAAAGAATACATCCTGCCTAATCTTATTTGCACACCTTTATACAACAGTCAAACGAATCATGGTGACAGAAAGCAAACCTGGTTCCCTGGGTAGATGGGGGGAGGGGAAGAGGAGAAAAGGCCTTTCTGGAAGGAAGGTAATATTTTAGAGCAGCTATTTTCAAGGTGCTGTCCCTGAACCAGCAGCATCTGAGAATTGTTAGAAATGTAAATTCTCAAGTTCCTGCCCCAGACCCACTATATCTGACACACAGGGAGGGGTGGGGGGAAGGTGGCAGGGAGGGACACACAGCAATCCGAGCCTAACAAGCCATCCTCCTGTGTCTGATGCACACTCAAGGTCGAGCACCACGATTCTCTTAGTGGTGGTGACTACACAGATACACACAATTGTCAAAGCTTATCAAAACGCTGGTTTAGGGTCTGAGCATTTTATAAGTAAATTATATATCATTTTTTAATTTAATATAATTCTTTAAATACTATCTTTAACCCCCTCAAAAAAATAAATAAAATAACAAATATTATCTTTAAGCCAAAGGTGTCTCCTCTTTCTATTTTCCTAACCTTGATAAATGGCCAAATAATCCGCCTAGGAGCTGGAAAGGGAAAGCTCCCTCTCCCACCCCTTCCCTGCCTCGGTTCCATGCATTCAATCCGCTCCTTGTCTGATTCAGTCTCTACATTGCCAGAGCTATTTCTTACATTAGCTCAATGTCTTCTTGCTGCTTTAGAAAAAAAAAACAAAAACAAAAACACCATGGCTCCTTCTACCTATCTCGAGCATAAAGTCTACAGTCCATCGCAGGACATCAAAAACCTCTGGCAACCTGGTCTCAGCCCAACATATCCAATCTGATCTCAAGTCATTGGCCCCTTGGAGCTCACACTGCACCAATATCGGCACAATCAGGGTATTGCTACCATGCCAAGCGTGTTCTTGCCTCCGATCCTTTGTCTGAACAAAGGCTGCTTCTCTTCTCTCAGATGCCATCTCCCCTACTTCCCGGCCTCGTGTAATCCTCGAGACCCACTAAAACCCAGCCGCCATTATCACCTCTTTTATACAAGTTCCCTGTCATCACACCTGGCAGAAATAATTGCTCCCTCCTCTGTGCTTCTATTTTCCCTACTTCGGAGAAGGTCTATCTACCTGTGCCTCTTTTTCATGCACAGTTCAGTCTCCAAAATTCTTCATTTTTAGGTAATCTCTTCATACTTAAGACCTTTAATAGGTCCCAATTACCTACCAGATCAAGTTCAAATTCCTCAGCAGGGAGTCAAGTCCAAGCCGACCTTCAGTAGCCTGGAGACCTCTAACCTCTCTCCCACTTCTCCCTATACTTTAGTAAAATCCCACAGCCCTCCAAGCACCAAGCTCTCCGGTGTTTCCAGAGGTTTCCATGTGCTTCTCCCTCTGCCTAGAACACCCTCCCCCGCCCCTCCTCACTACGGCCTCTTGCCTCATCTCCTCCTCCACTCCTCCTGTGCTCCTCTGTGGACATGGGTCCTATAGTCAGACTACAACAGCCAGTAACAGGTCATTAGGTCAAAGGAGTAGGAACAGAAAACAAAGATCGGCAACCAGGTGAACTGGAGTCAGAGCAAGAAAGAAGAGGCGGAGCTGGTCCTTCCCAGCAAATTCTGGAGAAATCATGGTAAGTACAGTGCAGCGTCCGACCCTGAAAAGCTCAGTTTGGTGGAGATTGGGCAGACATACAAACAAGTTTCTATAACTCAGTGTGTAACAAGAGGATGTTACTAGACAAGACAGGGCACATATCAAACACACAGAGACACAGATTTATAGGAGTTTTAAGATTTAACCAAACCTCAGAGAGATAACTAAGAACAAGATGCTGCTGAACTCCAACACCATCAGAGTTGTAGTGGATCAACTACCAAATTCCGGTTGAACTGTGTACCTGTAGGGAAGTCATTTAACCCTTCAGAGCCTCCATTTCCAAATTATAAGACAAGAGAACAGGATCAGATATGGAGGTTTCCTTTAGCAATAAAATATTCACAACCAAAAGCAGAATCCTAGACCCTTAACAAACACAGGGACTTTTTCGACACGACCAAAGAGGAGAATGACTTTTGATATTCAATTATAAGGGTAAAGAAAACCAACCCGCAGATGTAATTTCCTATGTCACATCAGTGAATACGATGTTGAATTTTCAAATCCTGAAGACTGCAGCTTACAATGGAACCTGCTGACACAACGTCCACCATAGTAGCAAATGCACTATACATAATCAGGTCGTTATGGCAACCAGAATACTTGGCTTAAAAAGAGGAAGAGAGAGTCGGTGTGTGTGGCAGATTTTCTTGCCACTCCCATTAGAAATATTTTTAATGCTTTACAGATAATCGCAAACTCATACAAGGCTCTTGTTGATGTTTTATGATCAATAAGAAGAATTAGCTCTCAGGGCCAGGAGTGGGAGTAGTTCAAAGAGTACCTAGCCAATGTCTACCCTCAACTCAGCTTAACGTACTTCCTCCAAAAGAGCCACCCTGATCTCTCCCAGTAAAATTAGCTATTTCCCCTATGTGGAAGCCCCATGTTACCTCTTGTTCTATAAATGCTTGAATAACTATCATACTAAGAGCAATGTTGTTCATTTATATGTTTGTCTCCCTCACTCCATGTCAGCTGCTTAGGAACAGAGTTTATCCTTGGTTACTTGCATACTCCCAGAGCCTAGAACAATGCAGTTACTTTAGGTGTTAAATTGCTCGACTGAGGACTAAAGAATCAACCCTTAATCAAATTATAAATATAAAATCTCTCTATGGGAACAATATAATTAGTTTTTACCTTTCAAATGCATTTCTTATAAAACATACTTCTTTTTTCTATTATAAGAATTTCTCCTATGAGAAAAATTGAGAATTCAATGACATGTGTCAAAGAAAGGATTACAGGCTGGGATTCTGATTCCTGGGGTCCTACTATTCAACATACTTCCTGTTAACCAGTCACAAGATCTGCATTGTTGGGTAAATGCCAACTTCTCTGATGCTTAGCCTTCTCACCTAAAAATGGAGGTGCCCCGACCATCTGAGATCACCTCCTCCCTATGAACCAGTGTGACTAAAACATTTTTTTAAAGCATTTCAAGAAATTCCAACATGTCAAAAACCACTCATGGAAGGTCTTAAGGAAATGATTCTCAAGCAGGTTTGAGAAGAGGTAGAGGAATACATAATACTCATTCCTACAGTGCTTCTTCCAAACCTACCACATGCAGGGAAATTGATTTATCACTCCCTTTCCTACCTCCCTGGAATGCCTGCAAGGAGAGAAGTTATGATGAGTATGTGTTGCATGTATGCAAATAGTGGAGACAAAAAAAAAAGAGGTTAAAAACCATTTATGTGAAACACAGAAAGAGATCTCTTTCCAAAGGTAACACTTAAGAATATATTGATTCTCATGTATAAAGATTGTGTTCTTTCACATGCCTCAAGTTTTTGAGCAGTTAAGAATTATCAGATCCAGAAAGACCTAAATGTGAGACAGGAAACCATCAGAATCCTAGAGGAGACTGCAGGCAGCAAACTCTTTGACCTCAGCCAGAGCAACTTCTTACTAGACACATTGCCAGAGGCAAAGGAAACAAAAGCAAAAATGAACTACTGGGACTTCATCACCATAAAAGGCTTTGGCACAGTGAAGGAAACAATCAGCAAAACTAAAAGGCAGCCTACAGAATGGGAGAAGGTATTTGCAAATGACATAACCGATAAAGGGTTAGTATCCAAAATCAATAAGGAACTTATCAAACTCAACACCCAAAAAACAAATAATCCAGGTAAAAAAATGAGCAAAAGACATGCATAGACACTTTCCCAAAGACGACATCCAGATGGCTAATAAACACATTAAAAGATTTCCAACATCACTTATCAGGGAAATACAAATCAAAGCCATGATAAGATACCACCATATACCTGTCAGAATTGCTAAAATTCACAACACAAGAAACAACAGGTGTGGGGGGCCTGGGTGACTTAGTGGGTTAAACATCTGACTCTTGATCTCAGGGTCATGAGTTCAACCCCTGCATTGGGCTCCATGCTGAGCATGTAGCCTACTGAAAGACAGAAAGAAAGGCAGACAGAAAGACAGGACAGGACAGGACAGGAAAGGAACAACATGTGTTGGCAAGGATACAGAGAAAGGGGAACCCTCTGTCCCTGTTCGTGGGAATGCAAATTGGAGACGCCACTCTGGAAAACAGTATGGAGGGCTCGCAAAAAGTTAAAGAAAGAACTACCCTGTGACCCAGCAATTGCACTACTAGGTATTTATCCAAAGGATACAAAAATACAGATTCGAAAAGGTACACGCACCCCAATGTTTATAGTAGCATTATCAACAATCACCAAACTATGGAGAGAGCCCAAATGTCCACTGACTGATGAATAATGGATAAAGAAGATGTGGTATATATAAACAGAATATTACTCAGCAATCAAAAAGAATGAAATCTTGCCATTTGCAACAATGTGGGTGGAGCTAAAGTGTATTATGCTAAGTCTGTCAGAGAAAAACAAATACCATGATTTCACTCATATGTAGAAAGAAAACAGATAAACGTATGAGAAGGGAGGCAAGAGAGAGAGCAAGAGAGGGAAATAAACCATAAGAAACTCTCAAGTGTTGATGGAGGGAGGTGAGGGTATTAATGGGTGATGGGTGTTAATGGTGAGCACTGGGTGTTATATGGAAGTGATGCAACACTGAATTCTACTCCTGAAACTAGTATTGCACTGTATGTTAACAACTAGAATTTAAATTTTAAAAAGAAAAAGTAAAATAATTATCAGATCCACAGCTCAGCCTATTTAATATTCTGTCTATCTTCCCTCTCCCAAAACTGCTCATCTGGCTTCCTCCATTTCAGCAAAGGGCATCTCCATCCACTTACTTCATCCTCTTACTGAGTCAGACTTTTGAGTCATTCTCAACCCGTCATTCTCCATCATACCAAGACACCCAGTTCATCAGCAAGTTCTTTTACATCTCCAAAATTTTCCCCTGATCTGTCTACTTTGTTCCTTTTCCACTGTTACTACTTAGTTTAAGGTTACAGACTGTTTGTGTGTCACCAAAATTCTTATGTTGAGTCCCTAACTCAGTAGTCATCAGGCTCAGATGAGGTGATGACACTGGAGCCCCCAGAAGGAACCTGAACATCCTTCTCTTTGCTGTATGAAGACACAGCAAGAAGGTAGCCATCTGCAAGCCAGGAAGAGAGTCCTCACCGGAACCTGACCATGCTGGCACCCTGATCTTGGACTTCCCAGCCTCCAGGGCTATGATTAACAAATGCCTGTTGACTAAACCACCTGGTATATGATATTTTGGTATAGCAGCCCAAGCTAAGCCAGAAACCATCATATTTTGCCAAGATAATTACAATAATCTCCTTATTACTCTATCAATTTCTTAATTTCTTACCATGCCACACAGGACTCAAGAGAGATCTTCTGAAAATCAGGGGCACGTGGGTGGCTCAGTTGGTTTAGCAACCACCTCAGGCTCCGCTCATGATCTTGCGGTTTGTGAGTTTAAGTCCTGCATTGGGCTCTGCGCTGACAGCTCAAAGCCTGGAGCCTTCTTCAGATTCTGTGTTTCCCTCTTTCTCTGCCCCTCCCCTCCGCCCCCCCTTCTCAAAAATAAATTAACATTTTTAAAAAATCTTAAACAGCAAATCATGGCATACCCCTGCTTAAAACCATTAAGTTCCCCCTTATTTTTCTGCATTAAAATCACAGTTAATGATCAAGATTATTTTCACTTATTCATGCCCACACTAAAATGCATCTACCACTACTAACTCCTAGAGCTCTACACTAGAATTTATCCCAGGCAGTTTTATATATTACTACTCAATCCTGGGGCCATTCTTTTACCTGTCTTTCAAATAATTTTTAATAAACATTGACTGAAAATGGTCTCAACTCATAGAGGATGCCCAAAGTTTTTCCATTCCAAGAACTGATATCTCTTTCTATAGTTTCCTTATGGGCTCAGACAAATGACCTATTCATATAAAGGTCTCCAAGATTATTTATATATTTATATTTCTTCAGGTTTTTAAAATAGAATTTAAGGCATACACTTTGTCTAAATATATTTTTAAATCTAAAATATAACCCCCTTGTTTCTAGTCATCATATAGTTATTTATTTCTAAAACCAAGCTACCTTCTCTTCAATACTTGTTCACCTAAGTATTCAAGTGTTCTACACTTAAAAAAAAAAAAATAAGGGGCGCCTGGGTGGCTCAGTTGGTTAAGTGTCCGGCTTCGGCTCAGGTCATGATCTCACGGTTCGTGGGTTCAAGTCCCGCATCAGGCTCTGTGCTGACAGCTAGCTCAGAGCCTGGAGCCTGCTTCAGATTCTGTATCTCCCTCTCTCTCTGACCCTCCCCTGCTCACACTTTCTCTCTCTGTCTCTCAAAAATAAATAAAAGACATTAAAAAAGAATTAAAAAAAAAATAGGACTGCCATCCAGAAGGTCACTAATCTATATACTGTTCACAATTCCCTCTGAAACTTTTGTTACAGAAAAAAGACTAATAAATTGCCAAGATTTTATATTGTTTAATGCTTCCCCAATTTCACCCTTAACTTCTTTTAAAATTCACAATTGCTATTTAGTTCAAGATACTCACATATAAATTCTTAGGAACTAGTATAGCCATTAAGCTGATAATGACTGAACCAAAATTTGGGTCTTCCTAATATAAAACAGAAAGCACTACTTAAGAGACAACCACTCCAGTTACACTGTTTTTGTATGAAAAAGAAAACAGCACTAAAACTTACTGTGGAAAATAGATGGTTGTGGCACAAAAACAGACACACAGACCAATGGAATAGAAGAGAGAACCCAGAACTGGGCCCACCAATGTACGGCCAATTAATTTTTGACAAAGCAGGAAAGAGTATCCAGTGTAAAAAAGACTGCTTCTTTAGCAGGTGGTGCTGGGAGAACTGGACAACAACATTCAGAAGAATGAAACTAGACCACTTTCTTACACCATACACAAAAGTAAACTCAAAATGGCTGAAGGACCTGAATGTGAGACAGAAAACCATCAAAACCTTTGAGAAGAAAGTAGGAAACAGCCTCCTTGACCTCAACTGCAGCAATTTCCTACTCGACACATCCCCAAAGGCAAGGGAAATGAAAGCAAAAATGAACTATTGGGACCTCATCAAGATCAAAGGCTTCCGCACTGCAAAGGAAACAATCAAGAAAACTAATAGGCAACCGACAGAATGGAAAAAGATAGTTGCAAATGACATATCAGATAAGGGGCTAGTATCTAAAATCTACAAGGAACTCACCAAATTCCACATCCAAAAAACGAATAATCCAGTAAAGAAATGGGCAGAAGACATAAACAGATACTTCTCCAAAGAGGACATCCAGATGGCCTACAGGCACATGAAACAATGCTCAGCGTCACTCATCATCAGGGAAACATAAATCAAAACCACACTGAGATACCACCTCACGCCAGTCAGAGTGGCTAAAATGAACAAACCAAGAGACTATAGATGCTGGCGAGGATGTGGAGAGACGGGCACCCTCCCACACTGTTGGTGGGAATGTAAACTGGTGTAGCCGCTCTGGAAAACAGTGTGGAGGTTCCTCAAAAAACTATCCATAGAACTCCCCTATGGTCCAGCAATAGCACTGCTAGGGATTTACCCAAGGGATACAGAAGTGCTGATGCATAGGGGCACATGTGCCCCAATGTTCATAGCAGCACTTTCTACAATAACCAAATCATGGAAAGAGCCTAAATGTCCATCACCTGATGAATGGATCAAGAAGATGTGGTGTATATATATATATATATATATATACACACACACACAATGGAGTATTACATGGCAATGAGAAAGAATGAAATATGGCCATTTGTAACAAAGTGGACAGAACTACAGTATCTCTGAAGTCCCTTCCAGCACTAAAATTAAATTAAGTTCCACAATAGTAATGACAACTGCTGGCATTTACTGAGCACTGACCCACAATGTCCCAGGCACTGTGCTAGGAGCTTTCCATGGATCATTCACAATATGTCTAGAAGCATGTTATAATGAGACATGTCTCTATTTAAATACCCGTAACATACCAAGGAGGCAAAAGGGACACAGACCCTTTCTAAAAAATTTCTCTGTTATAAAGGAAAATGGATAAAGAAGGCCCTAAGTTAGGGGCTTGCCTTGTTCCCTGGGATTGGGAGAAGCTGACTCTTGTATGAAATTTTTCCCTAAAGATCAGAGGCATAGAGCTGCTGAGAAGGGCATCAGAAAACAAAAACCAGAGCCTACCCAAATAATCCTTCTATCCCAGAGAATGGCTCCTTGCCAGATTGATGAAGACACGGCATCAGGGCTGACCAAGAAAGCAGAAGTGATCTCAGTATAGATGAAGAGCTACGGGCAAGTTCAAGAGCATTAGTGGCACTTCGATAAACCTGGAAATCTGAAGGATCCTGGTAACAGGGATCTAAAAGTATATGACGTGGCCACGCCTAACATGCAGTTTTGTGGCCGTATGTTCACACTTCAGTGTCCCAAGTAGACTGCAGGGTTCTCCACGGACGAGACCTTCCCGTTTTTTTCCATCTACCCTCAGAACATAGCATAATCTAGGACCTGACACACGATAAGCACTTAATTAGCATTTAAGAGAAATATCAGGAACTAATCTCCAGGGAAACATATTTATTCCACTTACTGAGTTGTGCCTACAAAATCAGAGCTCTCTTTTTTTTGTGGGGGGGAGAATTTTATTTTTTTATTTTAATTTTTCTTGAAACATTTTAATTTACTTATTGTTTAATTTACAAAGTCAGAGCTTTCTAAAGTGAGGTCTGGAGACCTCTAGTGGTGGTCTACAGTTCACTAGGAGAAGGCACAATCTGAAGGGCAGACTGGAAAGGGCCAAACTAGGACACAGGTTAAGGCCTGAGCTGCGCGAAACAAGGGAGTGCTTTGGTAGAGCAATGAACTAAAGAAGTTTAAAAAGGAGACATTTTAAAAAATACAAATAAGAAGATAAAAATGGAGGGGGTGCCTGGGTAGCTCAGTCGGCGAAGCATCCGACTTCAGCTCAAGTCATCAGCTCGCAGTTCCTGAGTCAAGCTCCGCATTGTGTTCCCTGTTGTCAGCGTGAAGCCTGTTTCTGATCCTCTTTCCCCCTCTCTCTCAAACCCTCCTTTTCTCAAACGTATATAAACATTTTTTTTAAATAAAAGAAGATAAAAATGGAATCAGTTTACCTGGATGATATACATCTGAAGAAAGCAATGATTTCCTACTAATCAATTTTATCATAGACGACCAACAAGCCTGGCTCACGTCCCCTCCTAGCGTCGCATATACTGTTAAATTTTTTTTATCTAAACTTAAATGACTAGTATTCTAAAGTATATTACTACTTGAGAAACTATGAAATAGAATAAAAGAAAAAAATCACCCCTTTATCAACTCTTGGCATAAAGAAAAGAAGGAAACATTCATTCTATATTAAACTCAGTATCTTTTTCTCAAACTCATACGATCATCCGCCAGGCATCGGGTATCTCTGAAACTGCAGATCTCATTGTGGTACAATGCTGGTCATACCAGAAAGCCACCAGTCTTTCAAAATTCTGCTAATAGTCTCACACTTGATGGGAAGCGCTCCATCATCGTTTTTTCTCAGTAAGGAATCTCTGGACTCTGGGCTCTGGAACCACCTTGCCTGGATTCACATCACAGTTCAACACCTTATTAGCTAAATCAAGTTACTTAAACTCTCCACATCTAAGTTTCCTTCTCTGTAAAACAAGTAACAGTCTGCATCAAAGCTGTGAAAGTAGATGCACTGAACATCCTAAGGCCCTAGAAGAGTGTCCTATATCCAGTAAGGAATCAGGAAGTGTTGGTTAGTTACTTCATGGCAAAATGATCCAGAATGACCCAAGTAAGCCAACAAAGATTTTGTGCCCTTAACTAAAGCAACAAGAAAATATATGTATTCTAGAAAGAGGTTGCACAATCCTACCATACTCTTAAAGTGCAACATTTTTTTCTTGGTTTATTAACTGAAAAATAATCACACTCAGTTAAGATTATGAATATTTAAACTGCCGTAAAAATAGGTAGTTGCTACAGAAGAAATCTTTAACCACAAATCCTACTCACTTAAGAACTGGAGAACCTAATGAGGGGACTATTTTTCTTTATAAAAGCTGTTACAGTTTGGGGAAGGCTCAAGATCACCTAATGAGCATACTTCTAGGTGTGGACCAAATGTTCATGCCAGGATGAATTTTGAGGAGTAAAATAATCATCTATCCTATTATACATAAAGTGTTCTAACAATCTATAAAGCCAATGAAACTTCTAGTTATCTGGTCAACTTTATAATGGAAATGGGAGTTTAGCTCAAATATGAGAATAAAGGCAGTTGCAAAATGAGAGACTGGAAATAAGACATCTGAACAAAAACAACAACAACAACAACAAAAAGCCTGTGCTTTATTATTTGCATCAGCAAGAACATAGAGCTCATTTCCCTGAGACTTTCTCTCCTTCCCCTCGTATCGGGGTGGGGGACAACGAGGGACAAGCTGCCTGCCCAACTAGCTACTTGACCAAGTACTTCTCTGAAGGGACAACTCCATGCTTTTGGAGAAAAATGACTCACATAATGACCAAGGTGCACCTATTTTTTTGGTTCGGAACTCTACAGGGTCACTGCCTGAGTCAATGTTTTCCTATTAATTCAGCTTACAGTTAGTACACTGGGAAATAATGATTTGATATGAAGTGAGGACTTATACCCAAAATACACTCATCTATTAGTCTAGTTCCCTCTATAGCCACTCTGTCACCAATTATACACTGTTCTATAGGGGAAACTGCCTATTTGCAAAATGCCCACCTAATGCTGAGATTGCATTATAAATGATCGAGGGGAAAAAGTAGCCTTTTTCCATTTAGTTTATTTATATATAATGGTCACAGTAACTCTTTACCAAACTTTCAATAAAGCACGTATGTCGGTAATAAAACACATGTACTCCTTGTTCAGCAATATTTACATAAGGACAAGGCTTTCAAAGGGATAGTTTGAGAACATAAGAAAGTGCTACACAAAGCTACCAAACAATCTTGTCATAACATGGCATGCAGCAGGAGACTGAGCCTTCGGAAAGCAGGATGATTCTATAGCCATCCACATAACTGGAATGAATCATGGTCCTCAGTAGCGCCTTTGAGCCTAGGTAGAAGTTCCATCCACGCCCATTCAAAGGCTTCCCATATTTCACCTTCCCCATTCTCATTCATCTAGCCAACTTAAAAGATGGAGAGAGAGAAAGAAGGGGTGGGATCAGAGAGAAACAGAGAATCTGAATGAGAATTTCAGTGGGGGACGGTGCCTCACACAGTTATTTCAGGAACTTAATATCACTACATTCCAGGAAAAGGGAAGTAGACAGCCAAATGCTCTTTTTCAGAAAGGAGCTGGGAGTTCCAGTCTTACAGGAAAATAAAAATTCACAGGAAGGGAAAAACCCGATATTAAGGGGAACTTTTCAAAATAATTTATATAATTATATATAATTATGTAATATGACAGACACTTGTTCTCATCAACACAATGGCCCATGTGATTATTTACCTCTCTAGTTTTAGATCTTCACAGAACCTTAAGTCACATTCAAATGTTGAAACTTGGTTTAATAATCAATGGTTTGAAACTTGGGGTATTTATTACAACAATGTTCTACTGTGTTTGGTAAGGTCAATAAGCAAGAGGCTCTTTTTCAGTAATAAAGTAGAACTGACCCTGGAATTTGATTGAATTTACTCAGCCTAAAAGGTAGACTCAATAGCTTGGAGGCAGAATTTTAGACCCTCATACTCCAGAACAAGTCATGAAAAACTTGCAGAGAGTCATGAACCTAACCCGACAGCCAGTCATAACCACAGAAAATTACATTCCTTTTTAGCTATCATTTTCATGCACAATGTTAAGTGGGGAAGAGTTCAAGAAAATATTCTAGAGATATATTCTCTTAGGTAGATATTCATATTACAAATGTGTATAGAAGACTACTACAAAACTACATTTTACTTCTTCATCATATGTGATCATCTAAATTAGTGTTTAAAATTCTAATGCCTAACAACTAAATATAATATATGGACTTTGTCTAGATTCAAATTCAGAAAAACCTGGTCAAGAGACTATTTCTGAGATGGGAGAAATCTGAAACAGGCTGGATACCGTATGACCCTGAGGAATGACTAACAACCTCATTAGTAACTACCATTCATTAGAACTATTATTAGGGGTGATCATGCAACAGCGTTCATGTGAGGTGTCCATACATGCTACGGTACGTAGGGATGGAATGAGATTTGCTTTAAGATATTTCAGCTAAGAAAAAAAAAAAGTTAAACGAAGCCAATATGGCAAGAACCTTGGTAATTGTTGAATCCGGGTGATGGGTTTATGAAAGTTCATACATTATTTTTTACAGTTTTGTAGAAGCTGAAGCTTTTCATAATTTTTAGAAAGCGTTTATTGTCCAGAAACACCCCTGCAAGGACTCTACAAAAAGGTAGGGAAAAAACCCTGCCCTTATTTTAAAAATGAAGTACAAAAATTATAAAATTGACACTTTTTATATCTATCCTTTTATTCAGCTCCTCTAAATTTCATCTAATATTTTTAAAATTTTTAAATAAACAACCTGCTAAAATTTTATATTAAGTGATGACTCATAATGTTCTATTCCAAAGCAACAAAATACATGTGCCCAAAAGACGTAAAAACAGGTGTGTCTTTCACAAAAAAGCAGCCTTTTCCCTGCTACAAATTTTTTTAAATCTCCTAATCTATTTTTCTAACCCATAAGATTTTTAAAAATTATTTTCCTTCTTTAGAGAAAACTAGATTATGAAAAAACAGCTCAGCAGAATTTCTGCAAATAATGCAAAGGTAAAATACAGAGTACTTTCTTCCAGCCAAAAGGATGAACTGGGGGTTGGGGGGAAATGAACATTCTCGCCAGCATTTTGGAACCTTATTCCAGCTCCCTCCTTGCTAAGCTCTCTTTTTCCTCCCCAAATTCGTCACTTAACTGCCTGTCAAAACAACTCTTGCCCATTCTACCTGATCACATTCCAAAGCTACAGCTTTCCCTGGATTCTCTTCACAATGACAGGCTGCTCAGAGAGCACCTATCAAACTGAATATGATCATCTGCTCCTTCCTCTTTTCCTTTCAGGGCATACTGCTGTCCATCAGGAGAAGTAATTAATGGGTTTATTATGTATGAAAGCGTCATCCCATCAGTTTGCTGTCTGGTTTGAATAGCTCATATCAGCTCTTCATTCATGCCAAGTATGCTCACTGTCCGGAGAGATGATAAAGCCGTACCTCCTTTGGATTTTCACCTCGCTATTCACAAAACAGTACCAGAACTATGTGTCGCGGAGGCACAAGGAAGACAGAAGAAGGGACCCCCCCTCATCCTCTACAAAAAGGAGGCCAATGGACTGAAAAGTTGGTAAAGGGGAACACAAGGAAAGCAAGAGAGTGCAAGAGAAGATCCGAGGGAGATCCGAGCTTCCAGTCCGAATGATTTTTTAAAGCCACTTGATTCGGGGGCACATGTAATCCTGAAATATGGACAGCAGAACTTTTCCAGAAGGTAAAAACATCTATACAAGGACCCTGGATTTCTCACTGCTGACACAGTCAATGAATTTTTAATAAGTTCTGAATGCTCAAGTTGTCTGTGGCCAGATCAACTGCTGTTATCGGATAAAGAAAGGCAAAATTCACCCTCTTTCTCTATAATCCTATCCAAATGAATCTTCATCTATTGCGTGCTGCCCTAACATGCTACAGGATTACCAGGAATACAGACAGACACCTCATGAAATAAAACACAGTGGGGAACGAAAACACGCAAGGAAAGTAGAGAAAGCATCTCAGGTACCGAAGCTTACTATTTCCAGCCAGAATTAGATTACGGGGCTTCAAACACACCACTGCCAGGTAAGATCTAATTTTATAACATTACTTTCTATCCTGACTACTGAAACTAAACCTGCTTAATGCTGTGAACAAGCCACTAGATTTGAATTTCATGCAATCTTCCCTTAAGCTTTATGCAGATTTAAGCCTTCTGAGGTAAACACCTGCTTTTACTTATGCTGCATAAACTACTCATTCATAACTAGATAAAAACATCCCTGAAATCTCATTCATTTTTCATTGGATATGTCCCATCTTTGTTTTCATTTTTAAAATCCCAATTCTGTTTTATTTAATGGCTTGAAAAACATGCATGAAGAGAGCCTTGAATGGGGCATAGGAGCCTTTCGCAGATGCTATATACCAAACATATTCAAACGAAATTTGAAAAACAGGGCACTTGGTAAAACAAAGAAAAATTAATGCATTTTAGTATTTCTATTAATGCAAAAGAACAAAGCTCAAAAACTGATTTTTATCATTACCAAAAAAAAAAAAAAAAGGCTGTGATGTCACTCTCATTCACACTAAAGACAAACAATCTCTAGCAAACTAAAGGACAGCACCACAGCAGAATGGTATTCATACCCGAACCGTACTGGGTACATTTTTGTTAACAGACTAAATAAGGACATTATTCTGGCTTAAAAACAGAACAAAAAGATGTCTGGTGTCTTATTACTGCAAAAGCTTTACCTTGGATCAATGGTCCAAACAGCAAAATGTGAAGAACTACTGAAGCCAAAGAATTTTCAAGGGTACAAGTGCCTTTTAGAAATTCCCTAGAAACCACTCCATAATGAAACTTCTATAGAGACTATCTTATATATATATATATATTTTTAAAGACCCACACAAAACAGAAAAGATAGTCAGAATTTTAATTCCCTGCATAGATTTATAGCCAAAATTCAACTATATTAGTTTGCATACAAATTCAACAGGAAAAGTTCAAAGCTTAATCTTTTCCTAAAGAAGCCCAAAAATAAATAATACATTTCTGTTATCTTAGACAAGAGACAAGGGAGACAATAAAAGCAAATCACACCTCACAATAAAGATGATCTGATAATACAAGGAAAGTTATCAGAACTTCCAGGAACTAATGCAGTACCTGTCGAAAATATTTTTTAGAAAGTCAAATTTGAAATTCTCTGCCATTTCACTAAATTCTTTCCTTTTTTTCCTAAGCTTTATTATCAGAATCAATTACATGATCCCTTCATTCTTTTCAAAACAGTCTATAAAGAACCTTAAGCATCATCATTTGCATCTGAAGTCACTACAGAGATTTACTTCTCATTTTCTAGTACCAAAGGAAAACAACAACTTGCACAGGAGCAGCGATGGTATAATGCACCGATGTGTCTCAGAGAAAATCTTTATTTAGAAATCTCAAAATACTCCCTTTGTATACCAGCCCTAACTAAAAGTATTGTTTTTCACATACATCCAAACTTACCTGAATCCTTAAGGATTCTTTGCATCTCTTTTCTCCTTAATATCCTATTTGGCAAACTGACATGCTTTGAAAAGATGCCTACATTTTGTAAGTGAAAAATATCACTAGTTCAACTCATAATTAAGGGGTTTAACTAACTTGGGCAAAATAGGAGACTAACAATATTATGCTCAAACAACTTACTTCCAATAAACAGAATTGAACAGGGCATAAAATTCTACTTGTGAGGTTTCCTAGATTTTATTTACTCATTGTTGATGTACATCAGTTCAGGGTCTTTGCCTCCATGACTTTAATAACGGTGATGGGTGAACAGACATGATACTTGTCCTCTGAAGCCCTTGTCAGCATCCATCCCAACTTCTCTCCATTTTCTTTCCCATCTAAATCAAGGGTTTTTATCTCTATAGTAATTCTGAATAATAATTACTGAGGTTTAAATAACAGCTTTCCAAAAAAAATTCCACAGCAGCTCAGAATAATCTACATTTTCCTCTCCATTTTAGTGAAAAAGTGAATAAAAAACATTAACTACCTCTTAACACATCGTTTATAACACTGAAAAGTGCTTCAAGTTCACTGTCTCAGGAATACAGATGGATAAGGAATTTTATGTTACTACCTAAAGGTTTGGTTTTTTTACGGGAGTTTTTCCCTTGTGTTGATACATTTAAGAATTAAAGAGATTGTGAACATTCTTGGTAGGTATTTAGTGGTTGCCTACTTGTGTCTGTAATTCAGAATATTTTATGTCCAGATATTATATAAAAGTATTATAAAAGTAGTAGGATTATGTAACATTGGATTCTTTCATAGAAATGAAGCAAATATTTTGGCTACCATATCCTCACAATGATATCTATTACTGTACCCACAGATTCTGCTCATTTCAAATCATCCAAACGTTACAAACTTTTTGCTTAAGCTAGGAAAAAATAAAAGGAACACAGGTCAAAATAAAGTATATCCATTTAGTGTCTTTGTTGACTTTTTTTTTAAGCTGGTATGCATTTTTGCCTGAAATAATAAGTAATATAATTTCATATCTGAAATTGGTAACATACCTAAAATTCATTTTTAAGTGTCAATATCTAACTTAAAGGGACTGACACTACCTAACATTTTTTAAACGCCATAAAAAGGTATTTACTGATACCTGCGTTATTATAACTCCTAAATTTTTGCTCAGAATTTTTGAAAATTTCTCTCATTCCAGTTTAATGGTAAAGTTTTTTAGGCTTAAGTCAAAAGGATATTTCAACTAGCCAGTATATTTGTTCCTCATTGTGGTTAATTTTATGAGATGACCAAATTTGAATAAGGATGATGGTTCATCATGGAGATTCATCTCCTCTCCAGCTTCTTCCTGCTGAGAGAGAATAATCTTTGGTTTGTGACATCACAGTCTGTAGCTGGAGAAGTGGCTGTGATATCAAACAGATGATTATATCCTTTCAGTGTGAACTAGCTGCAAAGAGACACGAGCACTGTCATTTCAAGTCATGTCACAGAGACACTAAGGAGATGCACAACAGGAACCAAATTAGAGAAGGATGCTTTCATTGCATTTGTCACTTGTACAGCATCAACTATTAGAGACAAAAGCACCATCTCACAGTTTACTTCATTAATAATTTAAGAGAGGGAGTAAACAGCGTGTTAATAAAACTCATGGGTGATAAAACGGAAGTGAGGAAAGTACCAGTAAACAACCAGACAATACTAGAAAAAGGATGTAGAGGAATCGGTGCAAAATTTCACCCTGGTTCCAAGAGAAATGCAGATACTACTCAGGAAATTGAGAAAATTATCAATACTCCCAAAATAGGAATGAATTTCTCCAAATGAGAAAGGAACTCCTAAGTTTTACAGTGATCCCATGACTTAAATTAATGAGTGGATAGCCTATGAACTAGTATGATAACATGGGGGGGACAAGGGGGTTGGTGACTATCCTTTGAAGAAAACATTAATTCATAAAATAAAAGGAATATCTCTTTAATAAGCAGAATGACTGTTCTATCAAAGTCTTCACCAAAAATTTGTAAAAATAAGTTGGGAGTTAGGGTTCGACAAAGAAGAAACATGAGAGCCCCTCTTACGACACACACACACACACACATTTATAGACCATCTCTCTATCTCTTAGGCAGCTCTGGCTGCAAAGGACAAAGCACCACCACCAATTCTTCCACATTGAACACATATGTAGTTAACCCTTCGGTGGGCTGCAACAGCCCCAGTGCAAAATATCAGTCACGTGTGTCTTAGCCTCCTAGATTCAGAGCCTATATAAAGATGGTATGTTAAACATACCAAGAACTCCATAAATAATCACAAGCCAAACTGACACTTGTTATCTACGGCTACAGTTTGCTTGAAACAATGGTGTATTAGAGAATTATTGAAGTGTTTATCCAGTCCTATGAAGTGGCTAATTACTACCAGGTTATTATCAACAGTTGTTTGACGATCCTGCTACCCTCCATGTTTCACATGGCATTGGAGGCATTAGTAAAATAACTCAAGAAGTCAGATCAATCAGAAAAACATTAGCACTTTTATAAACCTCATCGTCTGAGCTTCCACTGCTGTCGTCAGAACACACAGGGCTTCCTCTTTATTGTTTATCACTATATACACGTTGCATTGAATAATATGCTTTGAGTAGCAAAAGTCAGCTTCCACTTCAATTATCCCAATAAAGATGTTCAGCCATTTACAGAATTCTCTTGGTGCAACAGCCTAAATATGCTGATTGGTGCCTAATCTCCACCTATCGGACTTAGAACCTAACATGGTTCTAGTCTAATCCTTTAACCACTGCAGGCCTTCCTTCATCTGTGTTGCAAGGACACAGTCCTCCGCACACACTAATTGTGGGTAACCTGTGGTGATGCCTACAGAAGAGCTATCTAGGAACTTCCACAGAACTTCTGGTAACACCTTTCTTATAATTCCCTGTTATACTGCATTGAAAATCTATTTATATACTGTCTGCACCCTTCTCAAGAAGGAGGACCACATCTCATTCATTTCATTATTCCCAAGGAAAGTCCAGGACTAGTTACTCAATAGTTTTGTTAAAGGACCATGAATGTATCTTAGTATATCCTCAAGTATGATCTCATCAAATGATGATTCTAAAATATACTCCGGCTTTACTGGTAATGAGAAAATAGGACAAATACAGAGAAGTCTCCACATAGGGAACATTTTGGAGCAGTGATACTGAAATAATAGCTACAAACAGATCAGATCTGTTAAATATACTATATGATATCATAGGTGTACAAATACAGGATCGCAAATTTATCCCTTATACAGTTTGCTGTATTTGATGTGTGGAAATCACATTTGCCATACCGTGTTGTGATCTAGAACTTCGTCAATGGTCCACAAGGGTCTAAATTGGCCTTCCTGTTAGAAAGTGACTACAGAAGAATCTAGGTAAGCATTTTGCAAGAAAAACTGAAGAGATACTAACTACAGTCAGCTTTCTGATTCATTCAAAGATGAGAGTGGAGGAAGTGACATACTTAAATTTATCTTCCATCTATTTCGTGTTCTTTGTGAGGAATAAATCTATGCAAGCATCTGAGTCAGATTTCCTTCAAGTTTGAGAGCCATGGTATCAGCATGATTGATTTGTTAAATCTATGTCAACAATGGTGATCTCTTCCAAAGCGTGCTGCACTTATCCACTCTGATAGAAATCTAAGGAGGTATTCAGGTAGGCCAGCAGTTGCTCTAGAATTCATTACCATGTGTGTTGGGGTGGAATCAGCTACAGTCTCTACAAATGCTCAGGGCATGTGGAAGAATGCCTTTCGTGCATCTGGTTTGATGTTGGGTACACAACTCAAGGTATTTATGAGCTTTCACATCCCCATCATTTTTTTTAGGAGTGCTACATTGTTTCCAACAAGACCTTAGGTAAAACATCAAGACATAAAGCACATAAAAAGTAAGAAGACCTAGAGCACAGAAAACCTCGTTGGGTCCAGCCAGAAAGCAGAGCCCTGCTAGCAGGAAGACCCCTTCTCACCCCATCTCTCCTACACTCTCCCCTCCCCACACTTCTTAGTCTAGCTCCTGAGGAATATTTGTTGTAATTGTTCTGCCATCTAGAGGATCTTCAAAGGTATTCTCCATTTTAACACATGAATTTGATTCCATTGTCCAGTGTCCACAGACATTGCCAAATACCTACACCTCTTTGAGTTGTCAAGCAACAGCTTTTTCTAGCCCAAGTGGGCAAAGGTCACAAACCACTACTGCTTAGACAGGCAGAAGGCTACTCAATTATTCTGTTGTCTCAACAACAATCAAGCAACCAAGACCTAGGATTCAAATAAATTACAAGTAGATAAACAAGGATTAAACATCTATAATTTGGGGCACCTGACTGGCTCAGTTGGCAGAGTATGTGACTCTTGATCTTGGGGTTGTGAGTTTGACCCTGCACATTGGACATAGAGTTTATTTTTACAAAATTGAAATAAATGAAAAATAAAAATCCATTCTCCCATTCTTTAAAAAAAAAATAAACATCTATAATTTGGGTTAAGACATCCCAGAAACAACTAAAATTAATAAAATCTCAAAAAATCGTATCATCTGCAGTCAAGAAGGCAGGCTTGGAAATGAAACAATGAGAATTTGTCACAATAGGAATCACAGTTCAGGGTGAGAAATCAACAGATTTTAATTCTTGGAAATACCAAGAGTCCCCCCTTTCATAATATCCTTTCACCTATGACATTGTGCTCAACATAATGGCAGGTTTGTGGGCTCTTATAATTTACTTGGCTTTAAGAGTGAGATAGACCTCAACATTTAAACTAGAAACCACATAGAACTAAATGTTATGTCTAACAGGATATACTGGATAAAGCAATCTGTCTTTTTTGAGAGGAAATATTTTCTCTCCCCCAAAAACATGCAATTATGGTGACCCACTGGCTATGTAATTTGTTTCTATTCATTTTTCATCTCCAGCACTATTTCTTATTTACTAAGGAATTCTGATAACTATTATTCCAAAATCTCCAATGATTCTTATTTTGAAGCCTATCTCCGAAGCGAGCAATGTCTCTTTTCCCCCTAAAATGCTTTAAAATATTTTGAAGTATATCCTTGAGATTCCTTTCAAAATATTTTATTGTGAATTATTTCAAACAGATGACCAATACCCATGTATTTACCACCTAGTTTTAACAAATATCCATTTTTGCATCAGATTTTTTTTTATGCCTCCTCTATAAAAAAGAAGAAAAGCTCCCCTGGAAAATACAACTTTAGAACTCTATGTTTTGAGAGAACTATGTCAGGAGTCAGTTATAATTTATACACCTGTATCAAGATTTTTAAGTCAAGAGAAGGGACTTTTGTAGCCATAATAATACAACCATCTTCCTTACAAATATTTTACATTAGTATAAATACCAAGACAGAGACAAAGACATTGTTTTGAAATACCCTTCCTATCTCAGATACTCAGCCAAACTTTTGAAGCCAATGTCCTAGATGATAGACCCAGAGGCTAATTCCTTGTCCCACATCCTCCCCACCCTCTCTCTGGGCCAGCCTCCTGTGGTGCACTGACATCCTGGATAGCAGTCAAATAATCAATATTACAAGGTTCCTTAGCAAGGAAACCAATTCTCACCAGAGATTTCTTGTGTCACAAAGCCCCACCTAAACTCACGGTTACAAACACACGAACACAAACTGTTTATGGCAAGGTTAACATTTTGCAAAATAAATAAATAAGTATTTTTGGCTCAACTTGGTACCAAAGGGTTGAAAATGCACCTCTCCTCATTCTAAGGACAGCTGGAAAAATTCACCCACTCCCTTTTTTAGAAACAAAATCAACAAAACCTACAACGGTAACTACATAGGAAGGGAATCCAGAGGCTGGACCCGTCTGGGTCCAGTGAGACAGGGAAGCAGGGCTTGCAGGGTAACCACCGAGAACGAGCTCCAATACTGTCGCTCACATGCCCCTACCACAGAAAGATCATCTAAATGACATTTCAACAAATGCTAAAGATCTGAAAGATTCCAATAAACCCTCACCTCCTCAGAACCTCTTCCTACTCTCCCATTAGTTTTATTCTTAAGCGAATAAACCACTGCATATCACAATCAATTCCAACTCCACATTCTCTCATTCAGGAGGAAGTGACCGCATACTGACAGTCAGGCTGTTGTAGCTCAACCCAGTGGCCTCACGGAACACAACCCCTGTGTTCTCTCCCTTGCTCAAGGACGTTCTCAGAGAAACAAGGGTCCAGGCATATTTTCCTCCTCAGTACCTCTCTAGATCTATGTCTGTGAAATTCTGAACATTCAAACTCCTCAACTATTTCTACACATGGAGAATCACAGGTTCTTTATTGTACTCTAAGTTTCCAATAATATGATCCTGGGGTAACTTAGTCCTCCCAGTTAAAGTAGCCAGGCTTAAATGAGAAAGATGACTTCAAAAATCACCGCTCCTATTTAAGGCTACAAATGAATTAATTGATCCAGAAAAACCTAAGGATCAGAGTTATGATGAGAGAAGGAAATTTTTCTGTAGGCAGAGACCCAACGCAGATTGGCCATGACAAACAAAATGGCATATATGTACTACCAGTATTTCCTGAACACCCTCTCAACATGTTGTGGTTAGACTATGACAGATCCTTTGTAGACAGAGGAGGTCTCTAGAGGTATTTCAAAGAAAAATATGGGGAGCCTGGGTAGCTCAGTTGGTGGAGCATCTGACTTCAGCTCGGGTCATGATCTCACAGCTTGTAAATTCAAGCCCTGCATTGGGCTCTGTGCTGACAGCTCAGAGCCTGAAGCCTGCTTTGGATTCTGTGTCTCCCTCTCTCTCTGCTCCTCCCTGCTCATGGTCTGCCCTGTCTCTCAAAAATAAATAAGCATTTTAAAAAAATTTTAAAGAAAAGAAAAATATATTTATAAATTGGAAACAAAAATACTGAAGTAAAAATTAAATTATACTGATTGGTTCCTACAGGGTCTGAGAAAAACAGAAATCAGCCTGTTTTTTCCTTTCCCATGGGTCCTACACTCAAGAAACATTAGAAGAATAATTAGAAGAATATACATCACAGAGAAACCAAGGGAGTAATATTCACTTTTACCCTGATGTCCCAATTCCAACAAGAGCAAATAGAAAAGAAGAAAGAAGAAGAAGTGATCAATGTCCATGTCAGGCCAGAGTAGGGAGTACGAGTAGCAGAACAAGATGGACCAAAAAGCAGATGATAGGAGGGAACTTTTGGCTTATACAACCCTCCAGGTCTCTTTTTCATCCTATAGGAACCTATTTAGGAAGGCCTTTATACTTGAGAATATCCACAATTTTTAATTCTGAAAAAGTCATTTCTACTTCCACTCTACATAACACTCTGATTTAAGTTTGCCCCAAAGAACACAACACCCAGGGAATCAGCTCTTCAATTCCCTCCTAAAATAAAAACTGAAATCAACGGAGGGGTCTCCTGCTATGACCCCAACACTACGCTACCTGTGAACATACGGAAAAGATCCTTATCTGAGCTCTTCACCTCCAAGTACCTATAGCCTTAGGTTAAAATCCAATCTATACAAGCCTCAGTTTTCCCATCTGAAAAATGAAAGATATGGATCAAATGCTATCTAAGTTTGTCTTCACAGTGTGCATTATACGCTGCGCTCTGAAGAATGAGGGGAAAAAAGACACCAACTTCACTAATCTAACAGTAGTTAATTTGGCACCCTAGGGAATCTTAAAGGGCACGTGCAAAGTGCCAACAGGACCTGGGTGATCAAGAAAAAAGCAACTTACATGCGGTTGTCTATTTCTGTGGTCAGGATAGCAGGAGCAATCCAAGAGATTTAAATTGGAATCCGAAGAAGCCATTCAGGTGAACACTAACTTGTTATAGCTATGAATTCATTATGTAATGACAATTAATTCTCTTTTTTCTGGGTTTCAAAACAAGAAACAACTCACTTTTTCCCTATGATTTTCAGTATTAAAAAAAAAAAAAAAGCTTAAGAGATAGCAACAAAGAAAAGTTAAGATATTCTGCTGAATTAATGCTTTTTTAAAATAGCACCATAGTAAACTATTGTGGCTCATAGCAACCAGGCACAGTAGAAAGGAGGTACAAGAATATCAAACATGTATAGCTGAAGACACGTGATTTTAAAGTTACATCAGGAGCAGCCAATTCTTATTTAGAAATTATACTGTAGAGCCGACAGACACACACACACACACTCCTACACAGAAGAGAGTTAATAATACCTTTTGGTTAGCAACCTACCCTTCGAGTACCGGTGCGCTGGGAATGTTGTAACTTGACAAGACCTTACCAAGCAACTGTTCAAAAATGATCTCATTTTACCTGTTGCTTTACATACATAAGGGCGTCTGGTATGGTCCTATACATGAATGCTCCAATGGACTCCTCCCCAGCAACATTCCCTCCCATGTCACCAGCTGTGGCCTGAAGGCTACATGCAACATGACCAGGTCCAATAACTAAACATACATGTGTCGGTTTCCTGGGAGCTGTGTAAGGAGAATGGGGGAAGCATAAATAGGTATACAAAAGCCTTGGGCATTACGGTAGTCTAGTACCTAATTGGAAAAGAAAAAAAAAAAAAAAAGAGGCAGAGGTCTAAAGATAAAACTTGCCCTACAACCTGGCCCATTTCTCATTATCTCTGTACACAGAGAGCCCAAAACAACTTCCTCCTCTCAGTCAAGATATGGGCAACTTCCTTAGCTAGTTCCCAAATCCCATTTACACCATCTGCAAATTAAATCATCAAGAACAGTATGAAAATTACTAACTTGCAATACACCTCACATAGTTCAATCTACCCAACCCTGGGCGCCTGCGTGGCTCAACGGTTAAGCATCTGACTTTGGCTCAGGTCATGATCTCATAGTTCGTGAGTTCGAGTCCAACATCAGGGGAGTGTCAGCCCTGCTTTGGGTAAACACAAGCCCTGCTTCAGGTAAAAACATGAGCCCTGGGTGTCCACTTCTCTCTCTCTCTCTCTCTCTCTCTCTCTCTCTCTCTCTCTCTCTCTCTCTCTCTCTCTCTCTCTCTCTGTAAAAAAAAAAAAAAAATCTGGTCAACCCTAAAAATGATCACTAGAGCCTCCTATTAAAACTCAAAAGAGACCATCTTGGAATTCAGAAAAACTTTGCAAATAAGTACTCTCTACATTAAAATCAGAATCATCAAGTTGTCAAAACGCTCAATGGCGTCCTGAGTTTACACTGGGTGTACATATGGTCATACAATCGCAGCTTCTTCCAGCCCCAGCCCCTCCGCAGCCCCTCCAAGCCCTGGCGGCAATCCCTCGCGGTTTTCTCTCAGAATTATGGAGAGAAGCTATCTAAATAAGAGATCCAATAGGGAATATGAAAAATATTGAACGAGAGTGATGCCTTGTCACATCTCCTAACATAAAGCAGATGAATTTCATTTATGCATACACAGCATTTACAGCTTAACACAAATTATCTTTTTTGCTTGAGCTAATAATTACCAGCCGTCAAGGAAAATTAATTTCCATATTAGAGCTCCCGAGTACCTCTGTCATAATACAAGTCAGGTGAAATGAATCCATATTTTGTTTTCCAGGTTTTTCAGATTATATGACACAAGGAGCTAGTAAGAAGAATAATGTTTCCACTGTCTTGGCCAGATCAAAAGGTGCCAGGCTATCCAACAAAGATCTTTTTTTTTTTTTTTAAGTAACCAAAAGGCGGGGGGGGGGGGGGGGGGGCTCTTTCTTTGTTTTACTACAAAACGGGGGCAGGAAAATAACTATTCCCAAGCTACTAAACAACTCACGTTCTACACAATCTACCCGTAGAGCCCCCTGCTGCATAGCCCACTGTGTGCACACGGCAGAAAGCAACAGTTCAGGACAAAGAAGAAGAATGGGTTTAGGGATCAGATTGATAGAAATTCATACTGAAGTTCCAGCATATACTAATTACATGGCATTAGGCAAGATATCTAACTTCCTTGAACTTAATTTGCCTCACCTGTAAAATTGTTTAATACTGACCTTGCAAGTTTACCTTGAAATTAAAATATTATACATAAAGTACCAAATACCCAGCCAGGGCCTCTACAAATAAGAACAACTGTAATACATTCGTTTATGCCTACATGCCTACACCTCATCTACTCCTATGCCGCACATTAAGACAGTGACTGTTACCTGACCTAATATAAAACTTGGTCCTAATACATTTCACAGTGTTGCCTTCGCTATTGTAAACCACTGCAACACCTCTCTCTCTCCCTTCAACTCCATCCCCTGTACACCCAACCCTTACTCTGATAACCCCAAGAATTAGAAATGCTACGCTCTGGAGGAGGAAATAAATGAAAATATTTCTGAGACTGGCTCATTACTAAAATCCGTCCTGGAGCAAAGCATTGACATAGTTAAACAGCCAAATCTCAGTCCCAATGGTCAAATGCAATTTGACTATTAAACCACTAGCAAATCTTGCTCATATATTTATTTTTTTAATGTCTCTTTATTTTTGAGAGAGAGAGAGCACGAGCAAGGGAGGGGGAGAGGGAGACACAGAATCTGAAGCAGGCTCCAGGCTCTCAGCTGTCAGCACAGAGCCCGATGCAGGGCCCGAACCCACAAACTCTGAGATCATGACCTGAGCCGATCATGACCAACTGAGCCACCCAGGTGCCCCAGTCACATATATTTATGAAGATTTTACTAATTTTTTCCAGTGCTACAAATCCTTAGCCACATCTAGCGCTGCACTAACTACTACTACTCCAGACTTCATTTTACCAAACTCAAATATCCAAACAAAGATACATTTAGATTATGGAGCTGCTGAGAGCGGCAGTAAAGAATAAATGGTTACGTCACACATCAAAATCTCATGATGCTTCTCCCCTTAAGAATCGTGAAAGCCCGTCTCTCTGGACCAGCACCTGTTTGGACAACAGTCCTGCCCTAACAGCTCCCTAGAATTATCCCAACTTCCAAGGGAAACAAAATAAATAGTTGGTATGTGCCAAGATGGATGCAGGCTCACTGAAACATACCTCCTTCTCCTCTATCGCCTCCTGCAGGGGTAATTTTCGAATGGCTGCACCGCCTGATTGCATGAGACACTGTGACACTGCTTAAAAGACACAACTTTAAAGGAGGCTTTTCTGAACAGTGGATTTTAGACATGTGCATGGATGTCACTTGGAACATAGCTAATCACTCACACATACAAACACACACACACACACATACACACACATACACCAAGGCTTCTTACTTACTAGCCAACAACTGCTATGGTATAAAATAAACATTTTGTAACTTATTTATGAGAAATAAATTGAAGTCAATTACTGATATTTTACCTTGTTTCACAAATGTATTACCTTCATTAACCCTATTTAATATAAATGCATCTACTCTTCAAAGAAACGGACAGAAGGGTCAATGGCACAGATACAGCAACATTTACGTATACGTGTATAGCTCTGCAGTAGAACATAAATTTAAACAGTATTTGGTCATTACAACGTGACCTCCTGTCGCAGGCAATTCTTGGCCTCATTCTTAGAGAACAGGCTTCCCTGAACCTTTAAAGAAAAATAAGATATTGGCATCGTCTCAAAATTTCTCCCCCAGGTATTTATTGTTTACTCGTATTGTTTTCACTTTCCACCCAAAATCCCTTGATACTCCTCCTTCCAGTAGGTGAAGCTTAAATTCCCACTCTCCTTGAGTATGAGGAGGACCTACTCACTCACTTCTAGTGAAAAGAATGGGAAGGAACTTTACACTGGAGAAACCTGGAGGGAATCATCTTAATCAAGTGATCAAAGTTAATATTGTTAGTAATAAGTCATGTTGATGTCACGTGCCCACTGGTGTGATCCAACAGGAAAGGCACATCATCCCCCAAATCCGTAACTTCCATCTAACCATAAGACAACATCAGAAAAACCCAAATTGAGGGACATTCTACCCAATACCTAACCACTATTCTTACAAGTGTCAATTCCAGAAAAGCCTGAGAAACTGTTACAAATTAGCGGAAACTAAGCAGGTAAATAAATGCAGTGTGGTATCCTAAGCTGGCACAGAAAAAGAACACCAAGAGGGAAAAAAGAAAAAAAAAAAAACTGGTTAAGTCAAATGAAGTCTGTAGTATAACAATGTTAATTTCTCATTTTTTATAACTGTACTATAGTTATGTAAGATGCTAACATTAAAGGAAGCTAGGTGAAAGGTGTATGGTAACTCTGTACTATCTTTGTAACTCTTCTGAAAAATCTAAAATATTTTAGAAAATAAAAAGTTCAAAAAATAAGTAATTGGCCCTTAAGGTCACATAGCAGTGAGTGAATTCATATGCAAGATATTTGTAACTGACCCCTTTCCTTGTTTTTTGAAATAGATTCATGTCAAGGGGCACCTGGGTGGCTCAGCTGGTTAAGCATCTGATTTCAGCTTGGGTCACGATCTCACGGTTCATGAGTTCGAGCCCCACATCAGGCTCTGTGCTAATAGCATGGAGCCTGCTTTGGATCCTCTGTCTTACTCTCTTTCTGACCCTCCCCAGCTCATTCTCTGCCCCTCTCCTCTCTCTCTTAAAAATAAACATTAAAAAAAAAGAAATACTTCTATGTCAGGCTACAAAGTGAGGACTATCTTCCTAGGACTTCAGGTCTTAAAAAGAAGACAACTCTAATAGCAAACGTATGGACGTCTGATGCATTACATCACACCCAGCAGCCTCAGAGAACAAATTATTCATCCATTCTGTGAGCTTTATTGGTGATTAACCATATGCTGTGCCCTGTGCCACACTCAAAGGATAAAAAGACCTACCTTCAACAGACAATCAAGTATGATCGGTTTAAGAGCAATGTGCTCAGAAGAGCCTCCCTGACCTTTCCAAGCTGAT
Organism: Helogale parvula; assembly: GCA_004023845.1. Taxonomy (NCBI): domain Eukaryota; kingdom Metazoa; phylum Chordata; class Mammalia; order Carnivora; family Herpestidae; genus Helogale; species Helogale parvula. The sequence goes on along the minus strand of PJEM01006074.1, from coordinate 51,594 downwards.
TTGGGTGCTCTCCCTTGATCGTCCCCCAGCACCCTGTGCCTCCCAGGTTGAACTGTAATTGCTCATTTCTCCATCTATATCACCTCACAAGTGGTGTTGGCCAAGAACTCTGCGGGGGCTGAGATTTTATCCTGTCTGGAAGACAAGTTAGCCTATTACTGTGGCATGGCTGCTGGTAGGAGACAGGAGACTCCTGGATCACAAACCAAGGCCTCGAGAACTCTTGGCAAAAGTAGTAGCCACAGCTGCACGTTCATCTGCACTGGCTCCCCTTTCCCTCTACGGCTCAGAGGGGCTGGCAAAAAGCCCATCGTGGAAGCGCCGTAATACATGCTACGGATTACGTTACAAGAAAGGAACACCACACTTGGAGATTCACTGCTCTTAAAGTCATTGGAAGGGAGCCTGGTCTTTGCCAGGGGGAGACGTTACCCCAGCTCACATGGCTGCTTGCTGCCCCAGGTGGACAGCTCAGGGTGCTGCGTGCCCGACACATCCGTCAAGAACACGCAGGAATGCTCAGGACCAGGGATGGTCGCCTCTCCCGACAATATTCTCAATGGCAGGGAGTAGGCTGTAGGCACTCCTGTCCTCTCAGCACCTGGCATGATATATGACACACTGGAGGGACTGCTAACTGAGGGGCTGCTCGAAGCCAAAGACAACTGCTCCATACTGTGACCATATACACAGTCAATCTCTCTTCAGTTTCATTCTCTTAACTTTTAGGACAGTACTAGAATCTCAAGAAATGTTCGGTGAATGAATTATCACCAAGGATTATTCTATCTCTAAAACTGAAAGTTTCTATAATGCTCTCAAGAGCAGAATGTGAGAGAGCTCAGGTGTCCGTCTCTGACAGATGTGACTCTTGTAGTACTCCCTCCGTGGAGGGAGAAATTCAGGATAACAAACTCAGAATTCTATTAATTTGGGTTATTCAAAGTTACTCATGACCAGGGCACCTGGGTGGCTCAGTTGGTTAAATGTCCAACTACTGATCACAGTTAGTGAGTCCAAACCCTGCATCTGGCTCTGCACTGACCATGTGGAGCCTGCTTGGGATTCTCTCTCTCCCTCTCTCTCTCTCTCTGCCCCTCTCACACTCTGCTGTCTATCTCTCAAAATAAACTTTAAAAAATATTTCAGGGGCCCCTGGGTGGTTCAGTCAGTTGGGCATCTGACTCTAGCTCAGGTCATGATCTCGCAGATTGTGAGTTGGAAGTCCCGCATCAGGCTCGGTGCTGACAGCTCAGAGCCTGGAGCCTGCTTTGGATTCTGTGTCCCCCCCTCTGACTCTGCCCCTTACCCACTCATGTTCTGTCTCTCTCTCTTAAAAGTAAATAAAACATTAAAAATTTTTATTATTTTTAAAAAGATTAAGCTCTATAAACAGAAAGCAGAAAACTCTATAACCACAGAACTCTAAAAGTAAATACTAAAACCACTAAGTGACCTACTTAGTTAGCAAGTAGTAGATACAGAAATGAAGAAAACAAACTTTCTAAAACTTTATGATTTTAAAAGACCAGTAGCATTATTATTAAAGTTGGAATGTGTCCCTTCATGTCCAACACACAGGATGCAAACCGAAGGGAGAATCCTAACTGAGAGGCTCCCCACCAAGTTCCTTTCACAAGGGCCAAGTACACATATAAGAGGCAGATTTAATTTCCAGGAAGAAGGCTCACCACAAGTTATGAAAAGCATTATGCTGACATCATCAACTACTCTTTTGAAAATGTATACCACACTTGGTCACTAAATTAGGAATACATAATGATACTTCATGGACATCGATTCCATTCTTAGCTGAAAATTCTGACACTAATACAGTATTCTCATAACAAATCATATGGAGGTATCCTTTCCTTTCCATTTCAGGGATGACAGCACGCTAGGAATACATGATGAAGGCCCCTACAGGCATTTTAATCTTTCAAGTATACTACCTTTCAATTAGAAAAGGTACATTTAAAGAGTTTTCCATCTAAAATATCTCAAATTAGTTTATGTTATTGGCTTTTCTCTTGCTTCCACAATGTTGGATGGAATAGACCTGAGGACTTCCCCCCACTCCAGCCTCTGACCACCCTCCCATGTCTCTCTAGCTGTAGCCTCCAGGACCCACCTCTTGGCCCATCCCTTGCTTCCCAGACCAGTTAATACTGACACACCTTAATCTTTTGGGGGTTAGTTCTTTGTCTCCAATCAACTATGAGCTCCCAGAGCCACTGCAATTATTCTGCAAGGTCAGGGCTGCCATCACCCACCCAGTCCACCTGCACCTATGGGATTTCCTATACCTCTCTCTCTTTGGGCTACTACTGAAACTGCCAGTGTGCGTCCTGGGAAGGCAGGGTCCACTTCTTCCACAAGTTGGCAGAGAACTGAGAGGGCATCAAGCACGTCTAGACTACACAAAACCAGAAGTGCGGCTGACGCCTCTTCCAGGACCTGCAGAAGCTGACTCCAGAGGAGTGGGGTCATACCTGGGTGCCAACGGAAGTGGCCCTGGAGGAAACCCTGAGCCAGTTCCTGCCCTCACAGATTCCCATCTCTGTGACCTCCTGGAGAGACACTCTCCAGAAGAAGAGGAAACTCATCCAGCAGGACAAACCACTGACCTCCTGAGCCCAGTCCCAGCAGGGCCAGGTGGGGCCTCGATGAAAGGCTTACCTTCAACAGTACTAGGAACCACAAAGGGCAGTGCCCTTGAGGCCCAGACGCAGCTCCCTGGCCTCCAGACTTCTGCCTGAGCCTCTGCTTCCAACCCAAAAGCAGCCTCTTAACCAACCACAACTTTCCTCCCAAGCTACAGACCTTGTGTAAATAAAGCTTCCTTTTGCAGAAAAAAAATATACAGAAGAAAAGTGTGTCTTAGATAATGATATATTTGTAGATTTTAATGGATAGTATCAAGTGGGACAAATAACAATGGAGTCAACAATGGAATCAACATTGATTCCTTATTCTGCTGTGTATTAGATAAACAGATATGTGAATTTTGTACAAATTATTTACCGTTGGTTTTAAGGCTTCATTTGAATGTGTATAGAGATGATGAAATCTACCCTGTGGTTACAGTCACAAGTCAATGATATAGAAAAAAGGCGACATGACACACCTTATCCAGAGACTACACATGAAGGTGTTCAGGCAATGGTAGCTCTTACTGCCATCAGCTGGTTAGCTTCAGGTCCACCTGCTGTCACAGGGTCACCAACAGCCACAGGCCTCCATTCACACACCCATCACTTGCCTATTGATTTTAAGCCTAATCCTTCTGAGAACACTAGACGCGCTAACTTAATGCATTTGGGTAAAATGCTATATAACTATTGAGAAATGACAAGCCAGGAGAATAGAATTATAGGGTTAAAAAAAATCCCTTGAGAAATCACCTTGCCTATCCCTGTGCAGCAGTAAGGAATACTGTTGAATTCATTCTAGTTAAAGAGATCAAATCTATTTTCAAAGATTTCTAATCAAGATGATTCCCCAACTCTCCTTTAGATGCCCAGTTAACTTCTCATCTACAAAATGCACACTAATATCTTATCTAAATCTTCTGCATTTTAATTAAGTACAATTTGTTTTCTGCTGTTGTCTAGGGTTTGGAACACATACGACATAATTATTAACCTTGTTTCTCAGATTTTTCTTAGTATCGTGAAGCTTTCATCACAGATCCTGATTTTCCCATTTTTAATCATCTCTTAAGCTCCCTGTGTCACCTCAGTAGTTGTAGAGATTGAAACACGTCAACTAATTTTACAAAGAAAGCTAAGAAAAAATGAGCTAATGATCATTATGTTCTATATTCTAATTATATGTGTATCAATACTATGTTTGGATATTTTAATGGCAGTCCCACTTAAAGGCCTGATTTCAAGGGCACCTGGGTGGCTCAGTTAGTTACATGTCCTCTTCTTGATTTTGGCTCAGGTCATGATCTCACAGGTTCGTGGGTTTGAACCTCATGTCAGGCTTGGCACTGAGGACGTGGACCCTACTTGGGATTCTCTCTCCCTCTCACTCTGCCCCTCCTCCTCTCACACTCCCTCTCCGTCACCACACTTACCTAGCATATTCTACCCCAACAGTTTCCTTGCCTATACGATAATTACTGACTTTTGTATAGCAAAATACAAATAATTATAATTTTTCAAATAATTTCCATGATCCTCACAACCACCCTGTACTAAAGCAAGGCAGGTATGATCTAATTCACAGCTTTAAAAAAAGAGGTTTCAAGAGTTTCACCCTTTCGAGAGCATGTGACAACTGGAACCAAGACTAAGATCATCTGACATCCATCAGTCAAGTGTTCCTTCTACTCTACTGCCTGAATACATTCACTACACTTCACTTACACTTACTGAAATAGATGACTTTACTATCACACTCTTAAGGATTATTCATCTTAATTCTAAATTCATAGCCTCTGAATTCATGTGTTTCATGCCTTTTATATTATAAAAAGTTCTCCACGGACCTTCATTAAAGGCTTTGCCAAAATAACTTTCATTCTATTTTTTCATTAGTATTATAGTAAGGCTTGGGCTTTCCTTATTCTACCTTTGAGTACTCTTTACACAAAATATTGCAATAATAATCAGGCTTAGTCTTATTGACATGATGAAACCTTACGTATCAGCTTTATATCAAATTTCACCATCAATTAATCTAAATATCACTCTAGTATCTACTATGCTTAGGAGAATGAGGAGGGTATTCTCTCTAGAGTCAGTAAAGAGAACTTGACAACTTACACTTAAATAGGACATTGCTCATGAGCATTTATTTGCTCTGCTTCCCAAAACCTCCCTTTAAATGATGATATTTCATGGGGTGCCAGGGTGACTCGGTCAACTGAGCATCCGTCTCTTGATTTCAGCTCAGGTCATGATCACAGGGTCAAGGGATCAAGCCTTGCATCTGATTCCACGCTGAGCATGGAGCCTGCTTGAGACTGATTCTCCCTCCCCCCCTCCCCCTCTCTCCCTCCCTCCCTCCCCCTCTCTCCCTCCCTCCTCCCACCACTGTCCCTCTCCCCACCACTGTCCCTCTCTAAAATAAAAAATAAAAATGAAAAATAAATGATGTTATTTCTCCTTCTAAAGGAAGTAGGAGTCCATGAGAATAAACAAAGAGGAGACAGCAGCAGTTGAGAGGAATATGCTAGATGTTATCAGAAAGTGGCATGCAAATTTGGTGATGCAGCCAGTCAGACACTGAGCAATCAGAACTGTATCTGGAATACAAGTCAAATTCAAAAAGATTCACTAATATTCTGTCCTAAGATAATTTCTAGTAAGGGGGCACCTGGGTGGCTCAGTCGGTTAGGCGTGGGACTCTTGGTTCCAGCTCAGGTCATGATCTCACGGCTTCATGGGTTTGAGCCCTGCATCAGGCTCTGCGGTGATGGCACAGAACCAGCTTGGGATTCTCTCTCTCCCTCTCTCTCTCTCTCTGCCCCTCCTCAACTTGCACTGTCTCTCTCTCTCAAAATAAATAAATAAACTTAAAAAAAAAAGGTATTTCCAGTAAGAATAATCTAAATTATCTAACAATATAAACATTCAGTTCTTAAAAATGAACTGGAGACCCTGTAGTCACTGCTGGTGATCCTGTGGCCCAGGTCGGCAGGACAAGGACCAGAAAGACAGCTGCACCGGCCAAAAATGGTGGCTGTGACAAAACGGCTATTCTGGGACCAAAATGGCTACTCTGTCATCAAATCAGGTATTATTATAGTGACTTTAATTTGCCACGAGACAAGTTTTTAAAGGGGACAGATCACACTGGACGAAAAGCAGGTTCCCTTGGAGATCCTAAAATCCAACAGGTAGAAGTGCCTGACAACAGACCTTAATATAACGGAAGCACTGAGCAAATCCAAGACGACGGTTGAGGAAATAAAGATAAAGCTAACATCAGAAGCTCTCCACACAAACCTCTCTCTGATGAGTATAAAACATCTCTCCAATGACCGATGAGTATTAAGAATGATGTAAAAACAGATCTATGTATATGAAAGGCTTTCCAGCTGATGCAATCCTTAGTGGCATAAAGGATTAGAAGATAAAGGTCAAGCACAAAATATTCAAACAAAAACAACATTACACAAAGCATGAAAGGATCAATATTTGCAGGATCTGATTGTACTGAATTTGCAAAAGTTTACAGAGACACTGGCCAAAAGCATAAAGGCCTTCTAATATTTTCAAGGAGTATTATTTTGCAAAAAAAGGAAAAAAAGATTAAAATAGGGTGTAAGATACTAAACAAGAACAAGAAGAAAAACAGAAGTGCTGTAGATGCTGACATGAAACCTCTGGAAAAACTGAATGCTGAAATTTAGGGATGACTTAGATGGTCAGATGCTAAAAAGATCCACACTTCCTTTTCTCAAATCGTGGGGAAATGAATTGAATAGACTTATAATTCTATTTAAAGAAAAAGCTAACACGCAGTAGATAAAGCCAAAGAAGCCAAGAGTGGGAACTTACAATTAAGGAACAAAGAAGAGAGGAGGGAGGTACTAGGAGAGGCAGGGGAAAAAACAGCACTGAAAAAATCGTGGAGGATCAGCAAGAATCCCTAAACAAATGAACTGGAAAAGGTCACGGGTTTAAAGGAAGTGGGAGAGGAATTAACGCTGCCCAGGAAAAATACAGTTTCAGGGCTAGAAAGTGAACCTGGATGGTGATAAGGAACAAGATCAAAAGGAAGCAGCAGGACCAGTAAAAGCAAACAAAGGAGAATCTGCCTGGAAACAACAACAACAAACACATGAAATGGTGCTGAGAACAGGAATTGAGCAAACAAACTTCCAGGTATTCAAGCTGCTTTTATCTCTAGAGGCTTGAAGAAAAAAAACTTAAGCTCACTTCCATGTCCGGCTATGAGAAAGGAAAGATTGGTGGTTTAACCTCTTTTTGTTGTTGCTACCCAAATGAAGATTTTTTTAAATGCATATGTCGTTCTGTTTCTGTTATTTCCAATGATTCAAATAGCAAAGAGATAGTTCTTCCACCACACTGTTTTGTAACGAGACTATATTAGTAAAAACTGACAAAATGCACACCATGGGCAAAGGAAAAAACTGAACTGAGTCAATGGAAACAAGACAGCTGTCCGGCTGCTTCAGGGGCTGCTCCAGCGATCGGCTTTCCTTCCCCCTTCAGTCTCACTGCTGGCACAAGAATACCAAGGGGGCAAAGAAAATCAAATATCATTATAATTAAAATCTACCCCTCCCAATCAATTTTTCATAAAATGTCACTGAAGAAACATATATAAGCTTTAAATGAAAAAATGCATGAACAACTATACTGATCAAATTGGAGTCTTATTTCTTTTTTTTCATTTGCTCCTTTGAAAATAAACAGAGCTTATAGCTTGCACAGAAACGTGTGAGGAAAAAATCTTTTATCTTCAATATTGCCTCAGTGCATTCTTGCTCACATTGTAAACATTTTTCTAACTAGTTATCTGTGACTTCTTGAAAGGAGTAGATAAAGCATATGGTATGAATTCAATGACTCACCACTTGGGGTGGGGGGAAGAAGGGGGAGGAAAAATCGCCTCAAGATCTAACAGTCCTATGCCTGAATATAAGTGAGCACGGCATCATTCTCCAAGCTGGTGAAACAGAACTCAGAACTGCAAGAACATTGTTCAAAAAAGAAAAGCTGTAGGCACGATTGTCTGTTTCAGAGGCTTACAGAAAGACTCCTAAAAAGATGTCTGAAGACTCCCAATCCTACCAGAAAGAGTGTGACCTCAAACAAACTGGTCACCTCTACCCATTTCCTCAGCAAAACAAGATGCCACTACCTTCAGCCAGAGACTGAAACAAAGCAGGCGCCACGTGTATGTTGAAGACCTCATGGTGCCGAAAAGGACTGCCTATTCCAAAATGTTTCCCATGGTCTGTGGTGGTAACTGCAATCCTCTCATTAGAAATCCATTTTTAGACTTTTTTTTCCCCCTTGTATAGAGAGGCACATTAAAGAATGGGTAAGATATAATTTAAAGAATAATTATTCAGGGTGCCTGGGTGGCTCAGTCAGTTGAGCATCTGACTTTCGATTTCGGCTCAGGTCATGATCTCAGGGTTCACGAGATTGAGCCCGATGTGGGGCTCTGTGCTGCGAGCATAGAGCCAGCTTGGAATTCTTTTTCCCTCAAGGATGGAAGGGAGGCAGGGAGGAAGGGAGGAAGGAAGGGAGGGAGGGAGGGAGGAAGGAAGGAAAGGCAGAGAATTATTATTATTATATTATTATTCAACAAATAGAAGTAAACATCATCCAGGTCAAAAAATAGATCAGCATCAACATCACAGAAGTCCCCGCAACCCCTACATCTGCAACATGCGCCTCCCCAATCATTGCCCCTCACCTCTCTATTAGAGGGGAACACAGTCCTGATTTTTACCACAACCATTTTCTTGGTTTCCATTTTACCATTCAACTATGCGTCCCTAAATAACACAGGTTGTTGCCTCCTTGTTTGTGAACTTTATAGAAGTAGAATCATACAGAGGTATTTTGCGGCTATGGAGAGTGCTCCTTTTATCTCACAGTATGTTTGAGAGGCTCATCCACTTGTTTGTACATTCATTCCATTACCAATAGACATCTGGGTGGCTCTTCTGCCCAGCACTGCTATGAACGCACGCACACATCTCCTGGCGCATGCATGCTATAGCTTCTCTAGAGTGCCTTCCCAGGGTACAAGTGCCAGGTCCTCGACTTTACTGGAAAATGGCAAAATACCTTCCTAAATATAAACCAACATATGTACACACCAACTGTGTGTGCAATAGAAATTCACTCTTGGAATTTAATTACCGGTCCTCAAAGATTCACTGTTACAATGTAAATCCTACTAGGAAAGTAACAACAGGTTAAGCTAGAGGTACTCTTAGCAAAAGGTCCATCTTCGAAACGGCACTTGAGAATTGGAACAGAGGTGTATGCAAAGCACAGCTGATTCTAGAATAAAAAATAATGCCTAAGAACAGTTCTGAGCTCAGAGAAACCAAGTCTGTCATCTGCTGCAGTGACAAGGCATGTGGCAGACACGGAAATGGGGAGAAAAACCAATCAGTGACTCTAGATAGGAAACTGGAGGAAAGGTGGGGGCATTTTTATTTTAGGACTTAACCTAAACCCTAAAATCACCAACTTTTAAATGCTCAGAGACTCAGACCACCACCATTGGTTTTTCAATAGGTAGACACAATAACTAGTTCTATTACACCCAAAAACTTTTAATTTCTCAGAAAAAATGATCTTTAAATTCTATGGCCAACCATTGCCATTATGTCTAACATTCAAGGAAAAAAAAGAAATTAGACTTTGACTTTACTGAAGGTAGTTAATTAAGCTTCTATCGACAAAAACATTCCAGATACATACTAAATCTAGGCACATGGTTACTCATCGAGCAGAACTAAAACCAGTGGTAAATTTGGGATAAAAGGCTGACATCAAACTAGGCACTGTTACATCTAACTATTCTTGCACTTGATACTAAGAGAACTTGTATTGCCTAATGTTAGACAGAACCATGACGGACTGGGATTCAAATCCAGACCTGTTCAATTTAGGGGTCTGTGCTCCTTATATTAAACCACACTGACAAAGGAAAGACTGTAACATCATAAACCAAACTTAAATGTCCATTAAGGTAATTAAATTTTCAATGTTGATAAGTTATTTCTAATTTTGGTTACTTTGGTAGTAAAGAAATTATATACTCAGTGTGTGTGTGTGTGTGTGTGTGTGTGTGTAATAATCACAGATTGAACTCCATCTCTCAGAAATAAACTCATATAGCCCAACTCCTACAATGAAGAAAGCATGGCAGCTCTCCCCAGGCATAGGACATGGTGGGAAAACAAATGATAAATCAGCAGCAGAGTGGGGAAAACCATGAGCACGTGTCAGAAGATGGGACAATTGTGATCTCCCAAGAAACCAATCACAGACAAACAAGCCACTGGGGAAAAAAAATCAGTGAGCAAAGACAGACTACAAGAAAAATACACACAAGAGCCAACTCATGTCAGGCTTTAAGTTATAAATAAAATGCTAACATAAATAAACAAAATCGTAAGTCATTGAGCATAGCTGCTCGGTTAGACTAGAACTGTGACTCGCCTTCCGACATTCATGCAGTATCTTTTACTTGCCAGGTACTGTCCCGGTAACCAAGGACACATTCGATTCAGCTAAAACCAGGAAGTCCCCACTCCACGACTTCCATTATCCCCCATCCATCCTTTAGCAGAACAGCTAACAGAAATGGAAACTAAGCAGCCCATCTGTTATCTTTCTCCCACCTTGAAAAAAGGGGCTTATAAACCTTTAAGTGGCCAAAATGCAGGTAACAAGAGGGAAGTACTCATCTGACTGGCAAAAAGAGGAGTCAATGGCCCCTAGACAGTGAGTTGGACGCAGTCAGCAAACCTCTACTGAGAGGGTGACACTCTGGGGAGCATACAACAGGACACCGGTCTGAACCTTGCTCTGCTGACTCACATTCACCATACTTTCTCCACTTGCAATTTTCTTTCTACTCAGGGGGTTTATTCTATTAAGTTGAAAGAGAATTCATCACTTTATGATTCTTAGTCTGGTATGAGCATTCAAAAATGCAGGCAGATGAGAAAAAAGAAAGGTGGAACTCAACAGCAACCTACAAGTTGGAGGCAAGAGGGAATTCAAAGCAAATTGTCTGAAAATATTATTTGCATTTTATTCTCTGCTTCTCGCATCATCACTCTTTACTTTTTTTTTAACCTGGCAATATTTTGTGGTTTATTGTTGTTGAGGTCACTGTAGACTCACATACAAATTTAAGAAATAATACCGAGAGATCTCTCGTACACTTGGCCCAGTTTCCCCAATGATAACATTTTGCAAAACTGTATTATAATATCACAACCAGAAATACCGACAAACTGACATTGATATGAGCCCCCAATCTTCACATTTCCTCACTTCTATTTGCAGCCACTCGTGTGCCTGTGTGTTAAGTTCGAGACAATGTTATCATTTGTGTAAGTCTGTCTATCTACCACCACAATCAAGATAAAGATCCATACCAGCACCATAAAGAACCTTCACGTTGCCCTTTTTAACCACACCCACTTCCCACCCTCCTATCCCTAACCCTTGAAAACCACTACTCCGTCCTCCACTCATCCTTTCAATTCTTACGCCACAGCCTAGCAGAGAAGAGCCATCTCTCCAGTCAGCCCTGCTCCGTTACTTTCTGTAACTCCTCTCCTACTCTCCAGCTTCACACTGCTGCACGTCACTCAGGGTCGAGTCAATCTTAAAATACGGTTCGTCATAGAAGCAAAGAGTATTTCACCTTATTGAAAGAGAAGACTGTTCACACACAAAACAAAACAAGTTTTCGTGTTCAGGTCCATAGTTCTCTAATATGTGCATATCCACAATGATGCATATTCCTGGCTATAAAAGGGAAAACAATACTCTAGAAACTTGGTAAAGCTTTGCATAAACATAAGCATTGATTCCTCTGAAATCAAAGAAAATGCCTCTGTTTTCAGACTACCCAATTTAGAGGGGCATAGTTCAGCATTTTTCATTTCTGTGAAGCCTTTTATCCATTTCAACCTGGACTTAAGTCCTTCTACATCAGTACATGGAATCACTGGCTTCCACTTAAAGAAACATCTTTTTTGCTTGCAAACCCTTAGACACACTGTCCTCTACTTGAATTTAAAACTCAAAGGAGAAAAGGATGAATTGCTAGTTATTCAAATACAGTTTTAACATGAACATAAATAAAAGGTCCATGCAACTTTCAGAGCCCTGAACCACAGGCAAGCAAGCCGAACCCGTACCTGCAGAGCTGAGGAGCACGCTGAAGTCCGTCCCCCTTTGTGATTCTCCACTTTCATTATTGACCTCTTTTTCAATATCTTGATATCGATCCCAGTTAGAGACTATCTTTCTTTTAGAATAATTTCCCTGTTCCTCGTTCTCTTCTCCAAAGGTCTCTGCATCACTGTCATCTTCAACCTGCAATCATTAGAGACAAATCAATACACAGGCAGTGGAAATTTCGACCTTAGCAGCCTTAGCAGTAAAGTAAAACAAAACAAAAAATAGCACACAAGTATCATGATCGAGAGCACATTTAGAGACCAAGCTCCCAGAGGAGACTAAATTATATTTCAGAAAGACCCCAATGTACTGGATGCATTTTCAGGATAAACTTTTCATTTTGCTTTGCAAAGGAAATCTGGCAAGTGCCTGTATAAAACTGTGTAAACGATGGGTTAATGTGCAGCCCAGGGAATCCTCATCTTACTGAAACAATCAAGGCTATACAGGTCTTTTTTTTTTTTTTTTTTAGTTTTATTTATTTTGAAAAAGGTATTTATTTTGGGAGGGCAGAGAGAGGGGGAGAGAGAGTCCCAAGCAGGTTCTGCGCTTCCGTGCTGTCAGCACAGAGCCCGATGAGGGGGTCAAACTCACACACCGTGAGATCATGACCTGAGCGGAAATCAAGAGCCAGATGCTCAACCAACTGAGCCACCCAGGCACCCCAAGGTTATATGGGTCTTATACTTCGAGGACTTTAGGACAGAAATCAGCCATTGCCATTTACAGATTTTACAAACACAATACATAAGCTTTCTAAGTTTTAAATGGGAACTCTGCTCAGGTGCATTCAAGAGAACAGTTTCCAGTCTTGAGTATTAAAAGAGAGCATGAAGGGAAATGCAGAAGGTGAGAAATTATAAAACATAAAGGGTCTAGTTTCTTCAACAAATAATTTGCAAGGGGGGAAATGCTAGGGGAGAAGGGAGAAACCTATAGATTGAAAGAGTTTAATGGACGCACAACCACTTATAATGTCAGAAACTTTTTTTTTTTTAAGGAGAGGAATCTCTTGTAATTTTTTAAGTAAATTTATTTTGAGAGAGAGAGAGAGACAGAGAGAGAGAGACAGAGAGAGAGAGACAGAGAGAGAATCCCAAGCAGACTCCACACTGTCAGTGCAGAGTCCGATGCAGGGCTCGAACCCACAAACCATGAGATCATGACCTGAGCTGAAATCAAGAGTCAGACACTTAACCATTTGAGCCACCCAAGCACCCCAGGCGCTTATGTGAAGTCATATTCAAACAATATAACTATAGATAAAAATCACCTTTGAGACAGAGAAATGTCAACAACTGGATATTTGATTATATTGAAGAAACACTACTATTTCTGTGTATTGTTTGGGGTGATACCATATTGTGTTTTTTTTTAATGTGTTTTTTTTTTAGGAATATTGACTATTTATAGATGAAAAGACAGGCATTTCCTTCAAACTAATGTGTGGAGAGGAATGGTGGGTACAGAGGAAATAAACTGAGCATAATTGATAATTATGTAATTCTACTTTTGTATGTATTTGAAATTGTCCTATAATAAAAAATTAAGCCTTAAACATGAAAGATGCATGTACAATCTAAAGACATGGTTCAAAGAATTATCCCAAAGATTATAAAATCCTTATCAAGAAAAAAACCTTGTGAAATATATTACCACAACCTATCTATTGAGGACATATTAGTCTAGACTTTTTTAAAAAATAAGTTTTTGTTAACACAAAAATAAGGCATGTGCATTGCAGAAAATTAAGAGGAGAGACAAGCAAAGAAATAAATAAAAACCCCCCACTATCACTGGAGAGTAGGAGTCCCACTATTAACACAATTAGAAAGACATCCAGAAGTATACGCACTATCTACGTATTTATAATACATTTTTTGGTAGCAAGTTTTTTTTCATCAAAATTCTGAATCCTGCCATCCCAGTAAGTATCATTTCATATAACATCCAGACTATTTCCAAATTTGCCTGACAGCTGGTTTTGTCCACGCTAGTATCCTACTCAAGATCATGGAGTGAATCTCACTGTTTGCCCCTTAACTGCCCTTGAATCTAGCCCCATCTCTATCTTTGTAACATTGATTTATTGGAGAGACCAGTACACATAGAATACCGAAGGACCCACCCTTTGTCTGGCTGCTTCCTTATGGTAGGGTTTATGGGATTAATGGATTAAAAAAATCTGAAACTCTGAATGCCTAACGGGGTCAAGTTAAATATTTTTTGGTTAGGATACTTCATAGATGGTACTCTGAACCTTATGTTACATCACATGAAATGACAGATAAATGGCTGACCCAACGTTAGTAATGCTAAGATTACCCAAGGAGTTTGGATTAAGTCTGATCCACCCACTGTACAGGTAGGTTTCCCCCTTGCATCTAAGAACTTGTCTGTGTGGTATTACTTTGTCCACAACAAATTTCTAATTCCCCAAAAAGATTTAACACTAGTCATTAATTCTCACCTGGATCAAATTTAGTGAGCTTTCATGAAAGGATAGAGCAATTGACCTTTCAAGATTACTCAGCCCTCAAATATCATAAGCCTCCTTGATGGCACAAAAAGATGGCAATGTACATCATAATCCAGGGATTGCAGAGATTGCCTGAAACCTACAGGTTTCCGGCCATTCCTGAGAGATTCTCATAACTAAAAGATGGTAGCAGATTCAAGGTATGTGACTGAGTAAGATCTGCTGTTTAAATAATAAATACCAGGTAGGTTCTAAAGAAAACAGCTTCATAACTGATGAGAACTGGGCTGGGACTGAACTGGAGCTGAAAATACTAGCAGAGTCTAATCTGGGAAAATCCAATATCTTTTGTTGGCCCACCGAGGAAACAGAGTTCAGAAAGACTTCTCCAGTTAGCACAAAACTTGTGGACATCTCCATAACACGGCAAAAATGTAAGCCTGGGCAGAGTAATTAGCTTGATGAGAAAGAGGACGATGATCTGAAACACCCGAGGAACTACTAGCAGTGACACAAGCCCTGAAACAGAAGCAGGGGACGTAGGAAAAATCAGTGGCCCTGCCCTCACCATCATTTAGTTCTTAAAACGTGTTTATAATAGACTGGGGCCTCCAACAGCTGAATGACTCATCAGTCCCCAACTTGAAAGAATCAGTGAATAATGATCTCATTGCTCCCATCCAACTGCAGAGATGAGAAAAGCCATCATTAGACTCCATCACAAGAGGGCAGTAAAAAGTAATAAAGCTTAGAAGACATCTGATGTAACTTAGAGAAAGGTGTATCTTAAAAACTCCCATAGATTTTATGTTTGTTTCATTTTACAAAGATACGTGCCAAAATACGCAAAATTGCAAAGATAGAAAAAAAAAAACAATAGGAAAATACTGATGAAAGCAATGTGAAAAATAAGAAGGCATCATTATTATGTTAACATCATTACAAAATTAGTAAGCTAATTCTGTATACTGAAAAATAGAAGATGCTGATAAAAAAATTCAAGACACAAATGCAAAGATACACTGTACTCATAGATGAAAAGACTATTGTTAAAAATACCCATACTACCCAAAGCAATCTACAATTTCAATGCAATCCTTATCAAAATTCCAGTGTCATTTTCCACAGAAGTAAAACAAACAATCTGAACATTTGTACGGAACCACGAAAGACTGAATAGCCAAAGCAATCTTAAGAAAGAACAACAAAGCTGGAGGCTTCATGCTTCCTGATACCAAACTATATTACAAAGCTATAGAAATCAAAACAGTATGGCAATGGCATAAAACTAGACACATAGATCAATGGAACATAAGAGTGCCCTGAAATAAACCCACACATATATGGTGAATTAATTTATGACAAACGGCACACCATGGGGAAAAAACAGTCTCTTCAATAAATGGTGCTGGAAAAACAGGACAGCTCTATGCAAAAGAATGAAACCGGATCACTTTCTTACACCATATACAAAAGTCAACTCAAAATAGATTAAATACTTGAGTGTGGGACGTGAAACCATGAAACTTCTAGAATAAAAACATAGGTGGTAAGCTCCTTGACTTCAGTCTCGGCAATTTTTTGGACTAGACACCAAAGCGAAGGTAACAGAACAAAAATAAAGCAGAGAGAATACATCAAACTAAAAAGCCTCTGTACAGAAAAGGAAATCATCAACAAAATGAAAAGGCATCAACCTTACTGATCAATAAGGAAATGCAAATGAAAACTACAATGAGATACCACTCCACCCCTGTCAGAATGGCTAAACCAAAAACACAAGAAACAACAATGTTGGAAAGGAGGTGGAGAAAAAGGAGCCCTCATGCACTATTGGTAGAAATGCAAACTGGTGCAGCTAACTCTAGAAAATATGGCGAAAAAATTACAAATAGAACTACCCTGGGGCACCTGGGTGGCTCAGTCAGTTAAGTGTCTGACTTCGACTCAGGTCATGATCTCGCAGTTCATGAGTTGGAGTCCTGCATCAGGCTCTGTGCTGACAGCTCAGAGTCTGGAATCAGTTTCAGATTCTGTGTCTCCCTCTCTCTGCTCCTCCCCCACCCTTCCACACCGCCCCCCCCCACTCAAAAACTAAACAAACATAAAGGGAAAAAAAAGAAACAAGGGCTCCACTTGTTTCCTTTAAAGAAACAGAACTTCCCTGCAATCCAGCAATTGCGTTACTGGATATTTACCCAAAAATTACAAAAATATTAATTCCAAGGGATACATGCACCTCTATGTTTATTGCAGCATTATTTACAATAGCCCAGTTATGGAGGCAGCCCAAGTGTTCATCGATAGAGAAACAGAAAAAGATGTGGTGTATATGTGTGTGTATCTATCTAGACATAAGTATAGATATAATCATAGGATATTATTCAGCCATAAAAAGAATGAAATCTTGCCATTTGCAACAACATGGATGGAGCTAGAAAGTATTATGCTAAGTGAAATAAGCCTGTCAGAGAAAAACAAATACCATATGATTTCACTCATATGTGAAATTTAGAAACAAAACAAAGAGCAAAGGAAAAAAAAAGAGAGAGAGAGAAACTAATAAACAGGTGCTTAACTATAGAGAGCAAACTGATGGCTACCAGAGGGAGGTGGATAAGGGATGGGGGAAAGGTGATGGGGATTAAAGAGTACACTTCTAATGAGGAGCACTGGGTGCCGTATAGAACTGTTGAATCACTATTTTGTACACCCAAAACTAAAACAACACTGTATGTTAACTATACTGGAATTAAAATTAAAAACTTAATTGAAAAATGAAAAGCCAACTTAGGTTATAGGAGAAAATATTTACAAATCCTATCTAATATGGGCTCTCCTCCTCCAACTGATTTTAAAAGCAATTTAAAACAGTATGTGCACAACTATACTTCCATATGTTACAGGCCCAACAATACCTTTGCCAATTACAGCACAAACGAGGTAGGTGGGAGCAAAATTGTACTGCTAAGCACAGGACTTTGTATGGGAACTCAAATATACAGAAACAAATGTGCAAAACTAGCAGTAGGAAATAAGAAGGCTAACATAACAAAAGTTATAAATATATGCGTATTCTTCTTTCTTCTCTCATTCCTTAAAAGGTAAAATTATAGGGGCACCTGGGTGGCTCAGTCAGTTAAGCATCTGACTTCAGCTCAGGTCATGATCTTGCGGTTTGTGGGTTCGAGCCCCACGTTGGGCTCTGTGCTGACAGCCCAGAGCCTAGAGCCTGCTTCAGATTCTGTTTTTCCCTCTCTCTCTCTGCCCCTCCCCTGCTCATACTCGGTCTTTCTCTGTCTCTCAAAAATGAATAAATGTTCCCCAAAAAATCAAATGTTACCAAGCTTTAAAATAGATCACTACTTAATAGTCTAACTGCCAACATTTATATCTGTGATCCTGTTAAGGCCATTTTTTATCTTCTATAATCATTTCGTGAAACAGCTGATGCTTCACTACCTTAAATATTCTTCTTAACAGAAAAGTTTATAAACCATCATAATTAAAGAGTTCAATGACAGCATTTGGTATATGTGCTAGCAAAAATAATTGTTATGTAGGGGTGCCTGGCTGGCTCAGTCGGTTAAGCATCCAACTTTTGCTCAAGTCCCAATCTCACATTCTGTGAGTTCGAGCCCCACATCAGGCTCTGTCCTAACAGCTCAGAGCCTGGAGCCTACTTCAGATTCTGTGTTTCCCTCTCTCTTCCCCTCCCCTGCTTGCACTCTGTCTCTCTCTTAAAAACATTAAAAAAATTTTAATAATAATTTTATGTAGTATTTCAAAAAGCTAAATTCCAACTAAAATTTAAATATATATATACTATATACCTAATTACCTATATAACTAATTAATACACACACACACACTATATATATATATATACCTAATATACAAGTAAACTAATAAGGAAGTTTCCATTTGTCACTGTGTATAAAAATATGCATTTAGAGCATAGTCATACTTAGGGAAAAAAACAGTAAACACAGTATATGGCACATATATCTACAGTATTTATTGAGCCCAGAACAATGTTCACAGTAGTTTAGCTCCAAAATACTCTAGCCAGTATGAATGGGGAAACAGTGACCCAAACCATCATCAAATTCAGAGGTTTCTCTAGTAAGAGATTATCTACGGCTTCTTTTCTTGTCCTTCCTTGTGATCAGTATACGGAAAGAAGAGGAGGCAGAGGAATCTGAGGACAGAAAAAGCGGCCCCCCAATCCTCAAAGCAGCTGCTCAGTGACTCCTCACTCATCCCCAGCCCTTAGCTTTCCCGCTCCAACTCCTCGTATCTTCTCCTTCTCACCTGGGCTATTTTGTTTCCGAGAGTTGGATAAAAAGAGGAGACACTTCGAAAGGGAATAACCAGTTCCAGGCAGTCCGTAGAAGGGCTAGACTACGGGATATCTTATCGCAAAGACCTTGAGAGTTTACGCTACTGTAATTTAAGGGTAGTCTGGAAATTAGACTGCAGTAACTTTCATTGGACCAAATGGCAATTTTAAATATATTTGGTGGAGGTCCTTTTATGAGATCCTTGGGGAAAGGTGAGGTAAGTGGCAATAGAATCAGTTTCATTTTATCTGCTTTACAGTTTGAACTTCATGTAAGGATTTAGACTAAAAAAGGCTTAAAAACCACCAAATTACTCAAACTTGCAAGTCCCAACCTTCAGGTAAAATTCTGTAAATAAGGTTACTGTCAACAAGATTTCTAGCAAAGAAGGTGTTAAGTGGAACTATAATGATGATCTGCTTTTTGGTGTGGTTCTAAGAAAAAAAAGCCAGCGTTTTACTTCGTCAATCTTTTGACACGCACGATAGAGAATCCTACAATAACCAGAGATACAACTAAGAGGCCTTCGAGCAAAAACTTTTCTTTGTTAAATCATTTAATTAAAAGATTCTGTATACACAAAATTATCTGGGATGCCTGCGTGACTCAAGTCGGTTAAGCATCGAAGTCTCTGAGCCTTGATTTTGGCTCAAGTCATGATCATAGGGTCATGGGATCGAGCCCCTTATCTGGGAGCCTGTTTAGGATTCTCTCTCTCTCTGCCCCTCTCCTACACCTACACCTACACCTACACCTACACACACCTACACACACCTACACACACCTACACACACACACACACACACACACACACACACACACACTCACACACACACACACACACACACACACCACCCCCAACGCTGACAAAAGGGCTGTCCGTAGACTGAGCATTCCTCGGCAAGCCTGGTGTACAAACCACTCATCTTGACCACAGCCACTGACAGTTCGCTTTCTCTTAAGGGGGCAAGTGACAGGTCAGGGACAGTGCCTTGGCCCCATCCTCCCTGGGATTTCACTGCCTGGCCTTAATGCTGGAAATGGCCAGGTTTTCTTTGGACAGCCTCAGTTAAATTTTCACTCCTCTCATCCAGCGGCACAGGACTGGTTTCCGTGGTTACTGAGGTTTCAACACCATCACCTCCCACTTTCCAGAAAGCTCACTGGCCATTACATGGCTGTTGTTTATTTATCCAGTCGACTTTAAGACACTCCCTAAACTCTCAAGTCACCAGAGGGAGAGAACTAATTAACAGGGCAACAGTGATTGAACTAGAAGGAAACCGAGTAGCCCGGGTCCACCCTCTGCCCTCCAGTGAGATCGTGCAGAAATCCCGCGGGGCCAGCCTGCCCTGTGGCGGAGCCGGCGATGAGGTCTTCCACCCAATTAACCACACTGCTCCTTCCTAAGCGCAAACGTCCAATTCCTTCCACACCATTGCTTGTTCTACGTTTCCGAGATGCCAGTCACCTTTTCTGGTTGTGCTACTCAGAATGAACTGGGTGAGGGGCTAAGCCGGTACCATCTCCTCCACACCACAAATTTTTTAGATAAAATTAAAAATTAAAAACCACCTTGTTTTTAGTTCCTTCTCTGGATACATTTCTTTCTGTAAATATAACTTTATCTTTTTAATGTTTATTTATTTATTTTGAGAAAGACAGCACACACACAAAGGAAAGAGAGAGAGAAAGAGAGGGACGGAGGGAGATTTCCAAGCAGGCTCCACGCTCGCCCCACAGCCCGACGCAGGGCTCGACCTCATGACTGTGAGATCATGACCTGAGCTGAGATCGGGAGTTAGACGCTAAACTCACTGGGTCACCCAGCCTCCCCTCTTTCGATGGCACTTATCTTTCATCTGTCTGTCCTACAATATATCTGAAGGGGAGAGGACTGCTTCTGTTCCCTGCTAACAATCCTACACTGTTGCCAATATTTCTTCAACAACTATTTCTTGAGTAGCTACAGAGCGTGGGTCACCAGTTCAGGTACTGGGGAATACAAAAACAAGACAAGGCCCCTCACCTTATGAATGCGCATCCTAGGAAGAAATCAGAGAAGCCAACATAGACTTTAAAAAGTGTGATGTGTGTGCATGTGCATTCATAAGAGGTCACAGGAGCACAGAAAAAGCACCAGCAATGGAAGAGAGAGGAGGGGAGGACAGCATTTCGAGCTGAGGGAACCGTATCATTCAGCTCTAGCCATGGGCACCTGACCGGAGATCATCTCCTGCTGAAGGCAGCTCCCAGGCTCCAAGAGAATGAGCCGAGAACATGCTTGTAACCAGGGGATGACGGCTGTTCAAAATAAAACCCAGGGAGGCTGCTGGGAAGAGGGCAGCCATGGTGCCATGGTTTTTTTAGCCTTCCCAAGTTCCCCATTAAAAAAACCACACATGGAGCGCCTGAGTGGCTCAGTCGGTTAAGCGTTGGATAAACTTCGGCTCAGGTCATGATCTTGCGGTTCATGAATTCGAGCCCCGCGTCAGGATCTGTGCTGACAGCGCAGGGCCTGGAGTCTGCTTTGGATTCTATATCTCCCTCTCTCTGCCCCTCCCCTGCTCACACTATCACTATCTCTCCCTCTCTCAAAAATAAACATTAAAAATTAAACACACACACACACACACACACACACACACACACACACACAGAGCAATTTAGGATAGCATGATCAAAACTCCAGGGAACACATCCACAAAAACCTAGGGGGCGAGCTATCTCCACAGAGCCCCCAACATGGGCAGACAGGAACACAGCAACAGTCCCAAGTCCTGAATGGTACCAGGGGAGGAAGCAGGGGGAGTCAGCAGGGCACCGGGCAGACCTGAGCATCCCAAACAAACAGCGGGTGCTCACAAGGAAGTGTGGCAGGCCCACTGAGAAGAGCGGCCAGACACGTTGGGTCTTAGGCACACCGATGGCTATTGGGTACAGTGAGTTCACAGGGAAGTCTGAAGGGGCCACGCAACTCGGGGCCCCACCAACTCTCAGAAGTAACTGGGCAAAGCTCCTCGCAGGGCACAACTCCACTCTGAAGAGAAATTGCTGGAGGAAGAATCCAAACCATGCAGAAAACAGACAGTGCAGACGGGGAAAGAAGGGCCAGATTGGGGAGGGGTGTAGAGCGAGGAGGCAGGGAAGCACCGCATGTGGAAGGTCCGTATTTCTGCACTGCAAAATAACAAGACGG
>PJEM01006074.1:0-29537 GCA_004023845.1 Helogale parvula | reverse complement strand
GCCGTCCGCACAAAGCCTGACTCGGGGCTCTATCCCATGAGCCATGAGATCATGACCTGAGCCAAAGTCAGATGCTTAACCGACTGAGCCACCCAGGCGCTCCTTGGAGCAAAGGATTCAACCAAAGAACAACTTTCCAGTCTCAGTCTCGCTCAGAGACTTCCACACATAAAGAAGGAAAAAAAACAAAAGTAGGGTGGACAGAATCCAAGAATAAGGGAAAACAGAAACCAGCCCACAAGCAGTTGTTAATAACCCACAGAACTCTTCGCCCCATTCTTTTCCTTCTCCGGGTTCTAATCTCGTCCTCATGGGTGTTACTTTCTTTCAGAGAGTTTGATACAAACCAGAGGCATGAAAAAGTCATTCCCATTTGTTAGCAGAATCAATCTGGACCAGAACGGCTCCTCTCCACCCCCTTAACTCTCCTTCCAACAATACGCCCTCACATCTGAAGAGAAACCTTTATGTAGACACAAACCAGGGAAATTATTCTGTTTCCTAGATTTTTATCAGAATGAAGTTCACAGTGCTGTCAGATCAACATGACAGTTTTTTTTTTTTAACTTCTGTAACAAACTCAATAAAAACAGACATGGAGTCCAGCTCTGATGGGCATCTGTTGTATTCATTTCATACGGTCACTTCTCTCCTCAGTGACCTGACTCTGCTTGTGGTCACAGGCTTCCCTGTGCTCACAGGCTTCCGTCTTTTCCTTCAAATGACACTTGGGTCAAAAGTATCTCAACCATATTTATCTACTGAGCTGTGAAATGTAACCAAATCTTTTATAAAATATTTTTTAAATTTTATCTATTTTGAGAGAGACAGAGACCGAGAACGTGAGCAGGAAGCAGGGGAGGGGCAGAGAGAGGGAGGGAGGGAGAGAATCCTACACAGGCTCCATGCCATGGGCACAGAGCCCCACATAGGGCTCGAACACACAAACCATGAGATCATGACCTGAGCCCAAATCAAGAGGCAGACGCTTAACTAAGCTACCCCAGCACCTCTAAAATATTTCTAGCCGGAGTTTTTGATCCAGCCAAGACACTTTTCTCCATCACACCTGCAAATCCACTCTCATCTAAAGCTGAGTGTCTCCACGTGCTGGTCGTACTAAAGAACCTGAAAGAATGAACAATGGAAATACTTAAAGCATTCCCTCTTCTTGTGAAGTGCTTCTTTTATAAAATAATAATAATAATAATAATAATAAATTTAAAAAATAAAAACCATGGGTGTTTTGACAGACAAAACGTGTTTCTTCTTTACACTGAGTTCTAAACCAATTTCTAAATAATCTCCCAAATTCACCCCCTTGGTCCATTTGTTAACATCAAAAAGCAGAAAATGTATGCTCAGCTCACCTATAAGTGAGACAAAGTTACCGCCACGTGCCACTTTCAACATATGGAGATACCATCCTTCTGTCAATAAAGTTAAGCAGTTTCCTCAAAGAAATCCCTTCTCACTGGCTATTTTGGGACATTTATCACTCAAGTTCTTTCATGCAATGTTCCTGTTACCATGCAGCTACCAATTGTAACATTTCAATTCTCAAGGTAAGTGATTTCAGTAAGCCTCATTCAGAAGTTCTAAAAGGAAAAAAAAAGTTCTAAAAGGTTTGAAAGTTCTGTTACCTAACCACCATTTATTCTAGCAACACTTCTAAGGAATGTATTGTCATATACAATTCTTTTGTTTGCTATTTACTTTATCCAATGGGTACAACAGAGTCGACAGAGTCTGTTTGTTTTTGTTTTTTTAAGAAACTCAGTCTTTCTATTTATTTTCTGTAGTAATCTCTATACCCAACACTCCAACTCATGACTCCAAGATCAAGAGTCACATGTTCTTCTACCCAATTCAGTTCAGTGCCTTTAGGATCAACATATTCTTGAATAAAAAAAAAAAGAAGAAATCATCTGGGACACCTGGGTGGCTCATTCTGTTGAGCATCTTACTCTTGATTTTTGGTTCAGGTCATGATCTCACAGTCCATGACTAATATCAAGCCCCACAAGAAGCCTACTTGGGATTCTCTCTCCTTTACTCTCTGCCTCCGCCCACCTGAGTTTAGTTTAAACTAAAGTTTAAAATAAACTTTAAAAAATTGAAATCATTTAGTCTTTCCTATGCCTCAAAATAGAGGTTTTACTACTAGACAATGTATTTTTCTACCTTCATAATAGAACTTCTACTAATACCTTTGCATGCTTGCTCTAGGATATCAGTCCATGGAGACAAATGGAAAATTTGGTTGCAACAATACTATCTCTCTTAAAGCATTGGTAGATCATCTGGTTCAAGCCCAAAGGCTTTAAGACAGGAGAGGAGGCTCAGAAAAGGACTTATCCAAGGTCTCACTTAATGGCAAAAGCAGAATGACAATCTGCCTAGAATGCAACCCAGTGCTTTTGCTAACATGTCTCTTGACTGAGCAAAATATTAGTTAAATAAATCATTCTCTCTAATGTTTTAAGTCTCTTCATTTCTAATGCCTTTGTGAAGTTTCTATTCAAAACCCCTACCAGTAGAAAAAAAAAAAAAAAAAAACAATGACACTGTTTAAACGGCAAAAGAAGTACAGGAAGCCAGAGACAAATGATTCCAGAATCATTCTCTGAGGCGTGAAGCTACTTTCCTTACATCAATGACATGATGTTGATCTCTCAAAACTCATTCAGTTATCTTCATTTCAAGGAAGTCCTAGAAGATAGGCTACGATCTTATACGTAATTACATATACACGGATGAAGTACAATTGAAATAGGTCATGTACCCACTCTAAAAATTTAGCATCCATACCAGAGAGCAAACCTCTGACACAAAAAGCTTATTCAACTGCAACCCATTCATACCCATCATTTAAAACAGCAAGGTTCACAGTATGGGGAAGTGGCTTGATAGTAAAAAGTCACTTACAGTGAAAAACAATAAATATGACCAGAGATTGGGAGGAGAGGACACACATAATTAATAGCAATAAAAAAAAGATAAAGAATTTGAAACGAGTTGATAAGTATTTGCAAAAATTATCAAAAGTTCCCCAGAGCAAAACGGAAACAAAACAAGAGGTCAACTCATGACAAACTGGTAAATGTGAAAAAAGGAAACTGTGCAAAACAGGTGTGATCTAAATCTTAATCTATGCTTAATTAGAAGATTAATGCCACCATGTAGTGGGAAACCCTTCTCCTACCACCTCGCAACTCAAACGGACTGCCAACTCACTGCGCCTTCGTTAGTGATGGATCTAAGTTACAGACGTGCAGCTAGAAATTTGTGTGCCTTCATGAAAGTTCCACACATTACGGCGTTCAGGTCCCTTGACCGAAGTACGATCCTCTCTCTCCTGGTGACAAAAAGCTCCAAGTTTAACTGACCAGGTTAAATTTCAGAAGATACAAGACCTAATCTCCACATAACTTCTTTGTCGTCCTGTCTTTACACAGGGGCAAACTCAAGCCCTAACCAGTAAAAGCTGTTGGATTTGCCAGTTCGCATTAGAGAACAATGGACCTACCAGAATTCTCTTTTTAAGCACCTAGCTCATGTGGGTCCGCCCACATACACACAATGACCTAACAGTGAGGAATGACGCCACTAGACCAACTTTTCACTTCTTCCCTGAACAGAATTGCGCGAAGCGCCTCACACTTCTCTTCTGTGGGCTGGCTGGATTTTTCTGTGTGTTGCGCTCTTTTCTGTCGCTCCAAGAGCACCTGCACACGGCCACATGAACAAGAAGAGAAAAGTCAGAAGGCACTCACAGCACTCCTGTGAGCAGGCTCCATGGAAGGAGAAACCAACAGAAATCAAATGACAGCTACTACAAATCGTATTTAGAGATTTCAAGCGCAAATATTTTGCAGGTGGAAAAAGATGGCGTTGTTTGCAATGAAGACGAGGACACACAGGGAAACCTACTTGACGGCACAATGCAGGACAGTTGAAAGGCACACAGCTGACACACGCTTTTCTGGCTACACCGCACGGTCTCGTGCTTCTGCCATCAACTGAAAGGCATCATGGCCACATACGAGCAAAAACTCCTTCAGCTCCATGCTACTTTAGCCAAAATTGAGAAACAAGAAAGAGAAAATGCGCTTTTCAGGGGCAGACAGATTTGACAGACCATTTCTCCCATGAAAGGACAGAATTCTGTAATCTGCATTTCCCTTCTGCAGCTCTTTTCAAGTGTGACCTTTAAGAGGCTCTTCCGACATTGGGAAGGCAAAAACTTTAATTAAAAGAAAGGGCAGCCAAGAGGCCTGAGGAAGGAAGAAGGCTTTTCTACCTTGCATTAGACAAAGGTGGATTTTCTCAAAGCTCCCATCTGCGAGGACGAAATGCAAATCCCGGGATCAGGATTATGTCGAGCACACAAGCTAAGGGCCTTACAGCAGGGACACAGCACGGTGAGCCTAACTGACCGCACGTTGGTGAAATTCCCTCGGAGCTGGGGACACTAGCATCACGTGCGCCTTATCTTTTGTACGAGCGTGACACTATTTACCTCTCTTCATAGAAGTTGAAAGCGACGCCTCACTGCCCCTCCTCGAGATCCCCAACCACAACATCCAAATACTCTTTTGCGAAAGAAGCACAAATTAAACTCTAGTACCCTGTCTTCTAACAAGGAGGCCTGTGGATTTAAAGTCGTAATCGAAACCCTCACGAGGAATAAACTTGAAAAAGCTGAAGCCTATTAGGAGATGAGCTCCAGCTGCGGCAGAATGAAACCGGTGTGTGTCCCTGCATGGCGTTCACACAATCTATGGTCCTTCACACAAAAAGGCTCATCTGCCTCCAAACAGCACCCCACTGGGATTTCTGCGGAAGCAACCCTGACTAGATTGAAGTCATCTGAGATTCAGAGCCCTTCCCGGAGAATAACGCGCTGTCATTATCGCAACTTTGACAAGGGGAGAAAAAAAAGAAAATGTCTAGAGTGTGATATATCATTAAGACAGTTCTGAATGGGCGATGTCTCAGAGACAGCCCTAGAGAATAAAAAGGGACAGGAAGAGGGCCCTGAGACACAGTCTGTCCCAAAGAAAACGTCACAGTCACCAGCAAGATAAACCTTGCTTCCCTCAGTACAACCCCAAGACCAGTCTTCTGGCTTTATCCACAGCAATTCAGTGTATGGAGGGGATAAAAGAAAAAGAGAAACTCCTTATATTATTCTAAAGCCCCTCACAGGGGAGCAAGAGTGAGATTCTACAGAATCGAGTCCAGAGCTGGGTGGGGGAGGGTAGATTCCATTAGTTTAAGCACACAACTCACTTGAAAAAAAGAAAGCCTATATTTACAACTCTGCCAAACAGACATGCTGTCTCTTTCAGATCTGAGGAGGGCTGATGACCTACTACCCTCACTGACAAAATATTTCATGTGAAAAATAATAGTCCTCTTGGTCTGGAGTCCTTTTACCTTTTGAGGATTTGATAAACATTTTAAATAGATGGCTCTTCAGTAATTGTTTCCTTTTTCCCACTTCCACAGGGTAAATACAAACAAAGTTCTATGACTTTAGATAAACATAGTCCTGTAGGGGCACCTGCGTGGCGCAGTCCGTTAAGCTTCCAACTCTTGATTTCGGCTCAGATCATAATGTCGTGGTTTGTGGGATTGAGCCCTGTGTTGGGCTCCACGCTGTCACCACAGAGCCTGCTTGGGATTTTCCGTCTCTCTCTGCCCCTCCACCTGAGTGACCACACACATTCTCTCTTGCTCTCTCAAAATACTTTTAAATATGTAGTCATGTAACCACCACCCAATCAAGATATAGAACAGATCCATCACCCCAAAATTTTCCATCAGGCCAACTGTCCAAGCTTCCTTCACTTAAAGAGCATTCACAGTAGATCCATCCTTGTGGAGAACACTGGTTCACGCCTTTTTATTGCTAACTTGAGGCACACCTTATGATGTACCACAATTTGAGTACCCATCCCTTCACCAGCTACAGAACCTGGGCAGTCGCTTCTGGCTTTTGGCAATGATAAAAGACCACTATAAGCATTCACAAACCTAAGTTTTCATTTCTTTTCAGTAAATAATACCTGCAAGTGGGACTGCCATATCATACAAGGTCATGTTTAACATGACACGAAGCTGCTGGGGTTTGATGTGGCCATTTTTCTAAGCCATGCTCACAGCTGTACAGCGAGTTCTCCTTGAGGTTCTAGTCTGCATTTCCCTAAAAACAAACGTTGTTGAGCACCTTGGGGCTAGTTGCCGTGGATATATCATTTGGGGTGAACTGTGTGTTGAAATCATCCCCCCCCCCCCAACCCCCGGGCGCCTGGGTGGCTCAGTCAGTTAAGCGTCCGGCTTCGGCTCAGGTCATGATCTCAGGGTTCCTGGATTCAAACCCCGCATCGGGCTCTGTGCTGACAGCTCAGAGCCTGGAGCCTGCTTCAGATTCTGTGTCTCCCTCTCTCTGATCCTCCCTTGCTTGCACTGTCTCTGTCTCTCAAAAAAATAAAACAAAAAAATTTTTTAACAATTTAAAAAAAAAAAATCTTTTCCCCATTTTTTAACGGATTCTTTCTTATTGGGTTTTGAGAATGCTATAGATTTTCTGGATAAAAATCCTTTGTTGGATATGCAACTTGAACAGATTTGTCCCAGTCCGTGTTGTTGTTGTTGTCAGAGTAGAATTTATTGCTTTGGTAGTTCGAGGCTCACAGCAAAATGGAGTGGAAGGTCCCGAGGTCACCCACATACCCTCTAAGTGCCTTATCTTTTCATGAAGAGTCCAAATTTATCAACTTTTTTATTTTGCAGATCATGCTTTCGGTCCTAGATCTAAGAATTTTTTGCCTAACCCAAGGTCACATTTTCCGTTTGTCTCCTCAAAGAATAGGTTTCCTCCATTTCAAGATAGTTGAACCCATGGGGCATGTATTATAAATGCTTCAAAGTCTCTATCTCGTGATCCCAGTATCTGGGTTATCATCAGGTTAGTATTTGACTGTCTTTTGTCTCAAAAACTGGTCACGTTTTTTGGAATACTGTAAAGTTTTAAATGCAGTATAACAGTTGCACAGACTCTGGGTCCTGTTACAAATCCTCTGGAGAGCATTAGGATTTTGTTTGCTCCTTTTCATCAGACAACCAATCTGGTTACGTTCAGATGGCAAGTTCTGCCTCCTCTTCTGCGGGCCATGGTCCAAGGTCACCCCAGTGCTCAAGGCTTTTGCTCCCCCATGTGCAGCTCAGGGGGAGTCCTAGCTTCAGGCCAGCCAAGGCACGGAGAAGACCCTCCCCACTTTCAGGTCTTTCCTCTTAGGATGCTCCCAATATGCTGGCCCAGAGGTAGGATTTTTCTTGGGGTCCTAGCAGCCCACATTGCTCCTCAGAGGGCAAAGCAGAGGGAGAAAAGCAGGGAAATAAAAACGGGCAGTCTCTCACACGTTTTGGACCACAGAGGCCCTCTTTCCTGGTTCCCCTGGCCAGAACAATAGGATTTCCGAAGGCATTTTATTTTTTTTAATTTAAAAAAAAATTTAATGTTTTACTTATTTTTGAGAGAGAGAAAGAGAGAGAGAGACCATGTGAGCAGAGGAGGGTCAGAGAGGGAGGGAGACAGAGAATCTGAAGACAGGCTCCAGGCTCTGAGTTAGCTGTTAGCACAGAGCCTGACATGGGGCTCAAACCCACGAACTACGAGATCATGACCTCAGCCATAGCCGGTCGCTCAACCGACTAAGCCACCCAGGCGCCCCTCAGAAGGCATTTTAGCTGCCAGCACCGCCAGCCACCTGAGCTCCCCCAAGGGGTCCCTGCCAGGATTCAAAATGAGGGAGAGACACCTACACCCCTTCCAGGCTGCATTATCCTACTCTTCTGGCCGGAAAGATAGGACTTTTCTTGGATTTTAGCGCCCTCTGCACCGCTGCTGCAGCTCTGAGAGCTTCTGGCTCATGGCCAGAGAGAAAAAAAAACAAGAACCTCACCCCACTGGTCCCCAACGAAGGTGCTTTCTGCCCCGTTTTCACTCCCTTCCCAATTTGCCACTTTCTCTTTACCTTCCTGAGTCCTCTAGTAATCAATCTGTCCGTGGTTTTCCGTTGCAATGCACAGGAGAAACAGGACCTAGTGGGCTGACTTCACCTCAGTCCCGTCCTCCACCAACTTTCATTTCCTGTTACCCACTAAGGCTGCACCTCTCTTCCCACTGCACATTCCGGCAGCTTCCACGCCTGAGCTGAGGCACTAGCCCACCTCTCACCTTCCGCTTGAAGAAATAGGCAGCATGAAAAAAATCCCACCCTTTATTCTCATAAAACCAGGACCTTCCGTGCACATGTTTATCCTGGTCTTAGCTGTCACTCTATTTCATATCCTTACAGAAGACAGGGGGAGGGGCACCCAGGTGGCTCAGTCACTTATGCGTCTCATTCTTGATGGACTTCAGCTCAGGTCATGATCTCACGGTTTGGGGGTTTGAGATCCGAGTCAGGCTCTGTGCTGACAGTGCAGAACCTGCTTGGGATTCTCTCTCCCTACCCCACTTGCAGGCATTCATGCTCCCACTCTCTCTCTCTCAAAAAATAAGTTAATTAACTTAAACAAAAAAAGACCAGGGGAAAGAGAAAACCTACCTGACCTCCAGCACACCGTCCTCGCCTCCTCCCTGCCCTCTGTAAGCCTCAGTCTCTGGCCCTCCTTCCCAATCACACCGGGCTTAAGAAGCCAGGTGGGTGGTTAACTATTCATTGTAAACAGCTGTTCATCAGGTATGTTGAGAAGGACCACGAAAACCTGATCTACACGTGTTCACCCTGTTAAAGGCACCAAAGAAAGGATGCGTGGATTAGAGGCTTCTTACTCTGGCAGACATTAACACTCATTCTGGCTCTTTTTGTTGATGGCAAAATAAGCTGGGTTTCTTCTCAGATACACAGCTAAACCGACCTTCCCCGTGCTGCTTTGAGCTGTAATAGGAAAAACAGAACTGCTACCAGAACATGAATGTGAATGTTTCCAGAATGTTGCAAGTAATGCCATGCTTAAACACAAAATCCACTCTTCATTCGAGTAACAAGTAGCTCTGAAGAACCCACGCTACGCCCGGCACTGTTTCGTGGACGTAGAACACAGAGGTAAACAAGGAAAGTTCCCTCCCCTCGTGGAGTCGTCATACCACAACCAAATGAATCAATACAGAACGTTACACAAATACATAAAAACACAGTGGTTTCAGGTAGTGACCAATACTACACAAATACAGTAGGGCCAGGGGTTGGAGAATGAGGAGGACACTATTTGATATAGAATAGTCAGGAAAGTATCTTCAGAGATAACATTTATGCAGAGAAACTGACCGGATAAGAGAGCAGACCGTGTAAGGATTTGGGGAAAGAAAGGCAGAATGTTCCAGGCAGCAGGTGCACAGGCCCTCAGGAGAGAACAATCCTCTCTCACTCAGAGATCAGAAATGAAGCCAATGTCATTACACTGGCTGTGTGGGATTGAACTTGGAGGAAAGAGTGCAATAATGAGGCTTAAGCAGTGAGCAGGCATCAGATCATGAAGGGCCTTCCATGGCATGGTAAGGAATTTGGATTTTATCCTAAATGGGATAGGAACAGAGACCCAGAGATACATGAACAATGTGAGGTTTATCTAACCAGCTTCCTCGCTCTCAATCTCAACCAAAACAATTACTTTCAGATTCACAGCTAAACCTAATGTTCCAATCCACTTCATAATCAGTCTTTTTTTTTAATTTTATTTAAATCCAAGTTAGTTAACATATAATGTAATAATGGTTTCAGGAGTAGAATTTAGCGATTCATCACTTACATGTAACACCCAGTACTCATCCCAACAAGTGCTCTCCCTAATCCCCATCCCTCATTTGGCCCATCCCCCAGCCCAACACACTTCACAGTCTTAAAAGATCACAAAGTCAATACAAAGTCAAATCACAAACTTAAAGATGAATGAAGCACACTTAATCCATCCCCAAAACAAGACTCTTATATCATAAATGCCCTCAAATGCCAAATTACTCCTTTTCTACTAAAGAAAAGAACCTGAGGGGCGCCTGAGTGGCTCAGTTGGTTAAACGGCCGACTTTGGCTCAGGTCATGATCTCCCGGTTCGTGGGTTCAGGCCCCACATCAGGCTCTGTGGTGACAGTTCAGAGCCTAGAGCCTGCTTTAGATTCTGTGTCTCCCTCTCTCTGCCCCTCCCCCACTCATGCTCTGTTTCTCTGTCTCAATAATAAATAAAAACATAAAAAAAAAGAAACTGAAAGACTACCTTAAGTTTTTGAACTTGTATTATTATAAAGCTCTTCACAGTACACTAAATCCCCAGGTACCCACAACCCAGCTTCAACAATTACGAATAATTTGCCAATCTTGGTTTTATCTATCACCCCTGCTTCCTCAGATACACAATGCATACATAGACACTTTGTGTATTTTTTTCTGGAATATTTTTAAACAGATCTCACACATCGGTCATTTCACCCATATTATTTTGTTATGTCTCCTGTATTAAAAACTTTAAAAAAATTTTTTTTGTTTATTTATTATTGAGACAGAGAGAAACAAAGCATGAGTGGGGAACGGACAGAGAGAGAGAAAGACACAGAATCTAAAGTAGGCTCCAGGCTCTGAGCTGTCAGCACAGAGCCCGACACGGGGTTCGAACCCAGACTATGAGATCATGACCTGAGCCGAAGTCGGACGCTCAACAGACTGAGCCACCCAGGCACCCCAGTCTTGTATTAAAAAAATTTAAGTATAAACACAGTGCCTGTGCCATACCTAACAAAAGAAACAATAATCCCTTAACATTAACTGGTCCATGTTCAAATTACCCTCCAACTAGCTCAAATATTTCCTTTTATATTTGGTCTGTAAGAACGAGGATCCGGACAAGGACAACCTAGCGTCCGTGTTAGGGTGCCTCTGTACGTTTCCTGTAATCTGTATCTGTTCCGCAGAGTCTCCCACATTTTGGATCCGACTGTTGCTTCTTCATATTGTCCTTTAACTTGTTCTTCTATCCCACGTATTTCCATAAACTAGTAAGTGGATCTAGTGGCCTGATGACTGTTCAGTTTAGCATCCATTTCTGATTATTGTTTAGATTTATTAGTTCAGTGGGAGCTGAAAAATGACCATTTTCTAATTCTAGCATTTCTTCTG
Organism: Helogale parvula; assembly: GCA_004023845.1. Lineage (NCBI taxonomy): Eukaryota > Metazoa > Chordata > Mammalia > Carnivora > Herpestidae > Helogale > Helogale parvula. The sequence continues at coordinate 18,354 of PJEM01006074.1, read as the reverse complement.
TATTAGGTGCAATGTATATTTTTTGGAAAAAAATAGCAACTTCCGTCACCAACTATTTGGTTATCCTAAAGCATACAGTTCATTCAGGAAAGGATAATTGCTAAATCTCTTCCTTCAATTTATCAATGTTCAGAATTGTGCATTGTCACCTAGCACCCTCCAAAGACAGAGGCTTGGGGGGGATGGGCAGGGGTTAGTACCACTAAAAACTCACATTTGCAGTCTCTCCGTCCACTGAATTTAATATTTCTTATTGATGCTCAACTAGCCCCATCCAGTGAAAGCTCTTGGGAACCTTTGATAACATTCTTGCTTTCTGCCCCATATCTGGAATCAACCTTTTCTCAAATATGTCTGGTTTTTTTTTTTTTAATGGGAAATGCTATTTAGAAACTATAATTCAAGTGCTAAGAATGTGCATTGTAACAGGACTGTTTTTGTTTCTATGCTTTTTTCAGTGGAAAACACATACTTAAAGTAAAAGTGGGAGTACCTGGGTGGCTAGATGGACCGACTCTTGATTTCAGCTCAGGTCATGATCTCACTATCGTGAGATCGAGGCCCACACTGGGCTCTGTGCTCAGCGCGGAGCCTGCTTGGGATCCTCTTTGTGTGTCTATCTCTCTCTGTCTGTCTGTCTCTCTCTCTCTCTCTCACCACACATTACTATATACAAGCAGTAGCTTGAGGTTACTTTCAACGTTTGCAATAGTAGATACGATGAACTGGTCAAGCTGTTTACAGGACTCATCATCAAAGACACAGGATCCAGTATAAAATATAGCCCTGTATTCTTAGAAAAATGGCAGATTCCAGAACTGGGACAAGAAAATATACATGATAAACCTAAAGCATATAGTATGAAGTAGTACCAGAAAGTAGAAGATGCCAAACACACACAAACGCGCGCGCGCGCGCACACACACACACACACACACACACACACACACACACACCAGATGAGGGTAGGGCAAAGGAACACAGAAGCCAACTCAAAGACCTCCTAATAGTCAAAGCTGAACAATTTGAGCAACAAAATAAATAAAGTAGTATTGGATTATTGGATTATAGCCCACAGTATAAAATAAATATCCTGGAGTCCACAACAGCATAAATAAATGAGTATATCAGTGGGGTAGATAAATCTCTCATGCAGAAGACTTTCAAGTAATTTACCTAGATTCTCCATCTTCAAGGGCTACACAGAGGGACTTTCTTCCAGAAAATACAGTGTAGAAGACAGATGGGCATAACTGTACAGTAAAGCAACCTGACCACTACCACCTCAGCTAGACGATCAAGGTCAGCATCAACAATCATGATAGTATGTACACCTAATATGTTAGGGTAACAGTAAACTTGACCTCCCAAAACCCATAACCTCAGTCTAATCATGAAAGAAACATCAGACAAATTCCAGTAAAGGAGTATTCCTTTATTGGAATGGAGAGAGATTTAATAATGTATCAATATTGGTTCACTAATTGTAACACATGTAGCATAATAATGTGAGATGTTAATCATAAGGGAAACTAAGTGCGGAATATATGGAGATTATACTACTCTTTCTCTGTAAATCTATAGTCTTCTAGAAAGTCTATAAAGTCTATTTTTTAAACCATATAGATAGACCGAGGAAGGGAGAGGGAGGGAGGGAGACCGATCGATCTCCCTGTGAATGTCCCTGCAGGATAAGTTCCCTGAGGCCACATATCAGCAAAAAGCAATCACCTTGTCCCATTGCTTTGAGTCCCTACATCTGATACAATGAGACTGAAAATTAACTTCTAATCAACTAAGCAATTGAGATTGTAAGTCTTTTACTTTTTCTGAACAAGCACTACCCACACTCCACCTAGTGCTTAAGTATATGGACATGTTTAGAAAATATGTTAGGCCTTTTTAAATAAGTTCACAATAGCAATATCAAATAATTACTATTATGTGGGAAATGGAGTTGGTGATAAGAATAAAGCAAACACTACACAGATTTTAAATCTGAATGGAAGTGTGAACACTATATCCCAGAGCCCCAGATAACCCAGAAGTCTGAATCAGTAGCCCAGATACGGGGCAAGTAGCGGTGTGACAAACTACAGTCAGCTCTCAAGATGGGGGGAAGTTTGCAAATGTCAGTCTTAGGGGGGAAAAAAAAACCTAATGTTTGTATTGACCATCCATTACATGAGATTTTTTGTTTTTCAAAAGAGGACGTGGGTTTAAACACTTGAGAAACTCTCACAGAGCATGAATCCTCCAGAAAAAAGATAAGCTGATGGACGTGAACTCCCAAAATTTTCAAAATGAAGTTTTTGTGTACTGTCTTACGTAGATCCCCTTCTGCCTGTGATGTCCTAGTTCCCTACCTGTGAATATGCTGGGCTCACAGAAAAGGGGTTAAGGCTGTAGATGGGAATTAAAGGTGAATCAGCTGACCTTAACATAGGGAAATTGCCCCCAGATTATCCAGGGTGGGCCCAGTGTAATCACAGGTGTTCTTAAAAGTAGAAGAGAAGGTGGAAAGAGAGCGAGGGAAAGAGAAGGGACCACACAAGTCAAAGAGATGCTGGTTGCTGACTTTAAATTTAAAGGAGCCCAGTGGTAAGGAATGTGGTAGCCTCTAGAAGCTGCAAAGGCAAGGAAACACATTCTCTCTAGAGCCTCCAGGAAAACACACAGTCCTGTCAACACCTTGATTTTAGCCCAGGGAGACAACCCACATAAAAACTCCAGAACTCTAAGATACTAAAGGTCTATTGCTTTAAGCCACTAAGTACGTGGCAATACGTTCCAGCAGTCTTAGAAAGTACACTGCCTGCAGAAAGAACTCTCCTGCTCTGAGCAGAGAGCCCTTGCAACCCAGTATCAGCTGGTGTTTCTACGAATGCTAATTAAAGGGAAAGGGGGGAAAGTGTTATTCATATGTGTGAGGTAAAAAATCATGAATAAGAAGAGAATCAAGAGGTTAGGAACCAAAGAATTGAAAGAGGTAAGCTATAGTCAAAAGCAGGCTGGGCTATTCATTTCAGTAATACACGGCCTCAGCATTAAAATTCGTGTCAGTTTTCTTATCTTACTTCATTTGGAATCTTCACATTAACCACTGTAAAAAAAAAAAAAGACTATTTATGGCTGGAGAATTAGCAAATATGTATTAGTCCCCTCACACTGCCACGACAAAATACAACAGACAGGGCGGAACAGAAACTTACTGCTCACAATTCCGGAGGCTGGAAGGTTCAAGACGAAGGCACCAGCAGCTTCGGTGCTTCCTGGCTTACAGACAGCGCCTTCCTGCTGTACCTTCCTCACAGGACAAAGAGAGCGAGTGAGCGAGCACTCTGCTCTCTCTTCCTCTTCTTATAAGGGAACCAACTCTATCAGGTTAGGGCCCCGCCCTTATGACCTCATTTAAACGTTATCACCTCCCTACAAGCCCTATCCCCAAATACCATCACCTGGCGCTTAGGGCTTCAACATGTGAACTTGGAGATGGGGCGAGGTCACAAACGTTCAGGCCATCATGAGTAATCATTATTGAAGTCAGAAAACAAAAAAGAAAAGTTAAAGATAGGGCGGCTCAGATGGTTGGGCGTCTGACTTTGGCTCAGGTCATGGTCTCATGGTTCACGGGTTCGGACCCCACGTCCGGGTCTGTGCTGACAGCCCAGAGCCTGGAGCCTGCTTCAGATCCTGGGTCTCCAACTCTCTGCTCCTCCCCCACTCCCTCTCTCTCTCTCTCTCTCTCTCTCTCTCTCAAAAATAAATAAAAACACCTAACAAGTTGAAGAGAACCATCAAGTCATATAAAGTACCATAAACAAAAAGGAAAAGCTGGGAATATAAAGAGCTTTCAAATAGCATATTAATATACAACTGACATGTTCATTAATATACTAATATATGTGCAGAGATAGAGAGGGACAGGGGCCAACTGTGCTTATACAACGTACACAGTCAGCTCCTGCATAAAACAGAAAGATAACTCTTCCGTTTGTTCTTTTAAAATAAATGTGCATTTAAAGGCATACTAGTTTTGGAAGTGGGGACATATAGATGGCTGTGGTACCAACAGGTCTCTACATACATAAATTGCAACTGTAAGCTCAGTTTTTACAATCCAGAATATTAGGAACATGGTGTAAATAAAAGTCAGTATATCAAAAGGGACCAGTAGTTCAAAGAAAAGAACAACTCCCACAGTTTGCTATTGATTCCGCAAATTTGATTCTGTATACATAGTTCTCCCTGGACTCTAAACCATTAATGCTCAGTAACAAATGAAACTGTATTGAGATTTCGCAAATAAATAATACATAACCAGATCTGGGGTTTATACAAGGCAGTTTCAGGGGCATCTGGGTGGCTCAGTCAGTTAAGCATCCAACTTAGGCTCAAGGTCATGAGCTCACGGTTTGTGGGTTCAAGCCTCACATTGGGCTCTATGCCGACAGCTCAGAGCCAGGACCCTGGTTCAGATTGTGTCTCCCTCTCTCTCTCTCTGCCCCTCCCCTCCCCCACTTGCACTCTTTCAAAAACAAAAAAACTTTAGTATCAATCAACAGTTTCATCTAGAAATACCTATGGTCGAGCATAAAATATCTAGCACCATATTAAACTCATACATTTGCTGGGGTGAGTGAGTGGCTCAGTTGGTTAGGCATCTGACTTGGCTCAGATCATGATCTCACAGTTCATGAGTTCGAGCCGTGCGTGGGGCTCTGTGTGACAGCTCAGAGCCGGGAGCCAGCTTTGGAGTCTGTGTCTCACTCACACTTTGTCTTTCTCTGTCTCTCTCAAAAATAAATAAAAATTTAAAATAAAAATTAAAAAAAATTAACTCCTACATTTCCTAATTACCTTGCCTGATTACACTCGGCCACAAGATATACAGTGATGATCAGAGATTATGACCACAATCTCCAGAAGATAAGAAACCCCATCATCAAAAGGGGTTCTTCTGTAACTTGTTTCTCTGGTTCACACTTGTTTTCTCTCTCTGGGTAAGACAGACAGTACTATTCTAACAGGGCAAGGGAAGGAGAGGTGGAAGGAGAATGATGAGCATGCATTGTTTCCCAGATTTTCCAGTCTGGTTTCAAATAGTATCAATAATCTAGAAAGCTGTCAAAATCGAGGAGTAAATAATTACAATCACTACCAAGATTTTGCTACTGTTGCATAGGTTTTTTTTGTTTGTTTTTTATTTATTTTTGAGAACAGAGAGAGACAGCAGGAGCAGGGAAGGGTCAGAGAGAGGGAGACCCAGAATCTGAAGACAGGCTCCAGGCTCTGAGCTAGCTGTCAGCACAGAGCCCGATGCGGGGCTCGAACCCACAAACCGTGGGATCATGACCTGAACCTAAGTCGGATGCTTAACCGACTGAGCCACCCAGGCGCCCCTGTTGCTATAGTTTTAATCTGCTCAGCAAGGGCTGAATTTACTCAGCTTTATAATGCAGTCCATGGTCGTCAGATTAAATGACTAGAGCAGGAAATGAAGAGTTACTCCCACTGGAAAAATGTTGGACTGCTCACCCCACCTGCTGTTCACTAGTGAAACTGAGCTTTGGTTGCTGGTTTCATTTCAGCTACAAGCAGACACAGGCTCTGGGCTGCACATGAAGCCTGCGAGTGGCCTGAAATTTTCTTGTCAAGGTTTTGGAGCTGGACAAGGGCCTCCGAGTGATGGTACATCTAGTTCAACCTTCATTTGATAGACGGCTTGGTTGTCCTTTATTTGATTAGGCCAAAAGGCACTTACACATTTGCTTTTAAAAATTTACTTATTTTTAAAAATCTTTTAATCACTTCTAAGCAGTTTGCACTTCCAGAAGGTGGACTGAACACAGCACTGTGAAATGAACGCTTCATTTTTCTTTCATCCACAGGATGATTTAATAGATTATAAACTATAATGACGGCATTCCAATACCAAGTGCTCTCTTACAGGCTTTTCACATTTAAATGTTTTATAAGTAAGAGAGAATGGGAATAAGAATGAATTAATACTGTTTGTTACAGACATCCCAAATTTAGAGGAGAAAAGAAGAAATTAAGAAGACAGATGGATGCAAAAAGTGCAGTGCAGGCAGAGAGAGAGGGAGACACAGAATCGGAAGCAGGCTCCGGGCTCCGCCGAGCTGTCAGCACAGAGACCAACGCGGGGCTCGAACTCACGAGGCACAAGATCATGACCTGAGCTGAAGTCAGACGCTTAACCACCCATCCCAGTGGTTTTAAAATCACACATCACAAAAACCCACTGGGAACCTTTTCTGTTTAAGGAAGTACAATTTGCGGCTGGAACAATGGTTTTTACACCTTGGAGAGGACAGTGTGGGCGAGCTGCACACCTAGGCTGCAGGATACCAGGCGGAAACCTCAAGTTCTTTTCCTTAGTTGAAGTATAGTTGACACCCAGTTTTACATCAGGTTCAGGTGCACAACAGAGTGACGGGACAAGTCTGCATGTGATGCTGTGCTCACCACGGTGCGGCTGCCGTCTGTCACCGTACAATGCTGTTACAGTGGCGTTGATTCTATTCCCTATGCTGTGCCTTCTAATCCAGCGGCTTCTTCATTCCATGACTAGAAGCCTGTACCTCCCACGCCCCTTCCCCCATTTTGTTCATTCCCTTACTACTCTCCCCTCAGGCAACCACCAGATTGTTCCCTGTGAGAAATCTCAATTTCTAAGTCATTTTGTGGAAAACCTTAAATTTCTATCTCCATATTTTACTACTCCACCTTTTGCTATCTCAAAGCATAAGGAGATATACCGAATAAACTAGAAAGGCTTCTAGTTTTGCTATAAAAAGAAAGACATTTATCCTTGATGGGAAAACATGAAAAGTACTTAATTGTTCTAGGAGGGGGAAAAACATTCACAATTCATTGTCTTGATCACTCATAATGAAATATTCAGTCTGCTCCTAGAAATCAGAAACCTCAAGTTCAAGCATCAATCCCAAACCAGCTAGCTACTTGGCTGTATCCTTAAAAAGGCCTAACTCTACCCAGCGACTATTTCTTCACCTGTAAAACTACATTTAACACTGTCTACCTCTTTCCCAGGGAGATTCTGATAATCATTTAAACGTATGATTTCCTCTGGGGCACCTGTGGCTCCGTCTGTTAAATGTCCAGCTCTTGGTTTCGGCTCAAGTCATGAACCCACAGTTCGTGGGATCAAGCCCCAAGCAAGGCTCGATGATGACTCCTTGATGAGTCCGTGCTGACAGCACGAAGCCTACCTGGGATTCTCTCTCTGCCTCTCACTCTCTCTGCCCCTCCCCTACTTTTACTCACTCTCTTTCTAAGTAAATAAACTTTATAAATAAATATACATATAAATAAATAAATATAAGGATTTCTTTTAGGGACTATTCTGAAGAAACAGTTTTTTCATTTACAGTTTATTGTTTTTTTATTTCCTTGTTCATATGAATAATGCATGCTCATGGTAACAAAATAAAAATTAAAATAGTACAGCGGCACCTGGGTGGCTCAGTTGGTTGAGCGTCCAGCTTCGGCTCAGGTCATGATCTTGCGGTCCGTGGGTTCAAGTCCCGCATCAGGCTCCGTGTTGATGGCTCAGAGCGTGGAGCCTGCTTTGGATTCTGTGTCTCTCCCTCTACCCCTCCCCCACATTTTCTCTCTCTCTCTCTCCCTCCCTCCCTCCCATTTATTTTTGAGAGAGAGAGAGAGAGACAGCGTGAGCAGGGAAAGGTCAGAGAGAGAGGGAGATACAGAATCTGAAGCAGGCTCCAGGCTCTGAGCTGTCAGCACAGAGCCCGACGCGGGGCTCGACCCACAAGCCGTGAAATCATGACCTGAGAGGAAGCCCGACGCTTAACCGACTGAGCCACCCAGGCGCCACTAAAAAAAAAAAAAATTAATTAAAATAGTACAGAAAGATATAAAGTTCCCTCATCCTCCTTAATCTCCTATTCTCATTCCCCAAAGGTAACGACTAAATATGTTTCCCATCTAGCCTTCCAGAAATATCTACTGCATATAGCTTCTGCATATAGCTAAATATCTTCTTTTTACACAAATGGAAAGATACTATACTGACTCTCTTCAATAACGGTTTCCCTCGATACGGGACATGTTACACACTTGCCCCATTCTTTAACCGCCACACGGCATTCCCCCACAGACACACCATAATTTATGAACCGGTCCTTAACTGAGATTGGGAAGTTGTTTCTGGCTCTTCTTTAACTTAAACACTGTTGCAGTGAATAATCGTCTACTTACATTTGCTAACTTGTTCAGACATATCTGCAAAATAAATTGCTAAATACAGAACTCCCAGGCCACCAGCTAAATTTCAATGTCAAAGTGCTTCATTTATGAGTTCTATCAATTCCTAGCATAAGAAGAGTATCAGCCAATACTGAACGGGCTCAACTCTGTTTTTTTTTTTAACACAGTTTTAAAGGCTATTTCTATACCTAGTTTCATTAGGAAGTTTACTTCTAAGGAAATTAGCATGGATTTTTAAACATTTGTAAGCAATCTATGTTTCCACCATCTCTTTGGAGCAAATAAAGAACTCATAATTTGCATTTATCAGAAGAAACGAAATGAATAATAACAATTTAAAAATTGAGGCACAAGTCATTCCAAAAACGAGAGCATTGGCTGCCACAAACTGAATGCAGTTGGCCATCATCAATTTGAAGGAACTTTGTACTGTTACTGTTATTACACTGTGGTTTTACCATTATCTTAACAATGTCAATGTCTCTAAATACTGGATGCTTCTCTATGCTCACCATGGGTTTTCTTTTTAAGTTTATTTATTTATCTTGAGAGAGAGAGAGCATGAACAGGGGCAGAAAGAAAAGGAGAGAGAGAATCCCAAGCAGACTACACACTGTCAGAGCGGAGCCAGAGGTAGGGCTCAAACCCACGAACCACAAGATCATGACCTGAGCCAAAATCAAGAGTCAGACACTTCACCGACTGTGCCACCCAGGTGCACCTTCCCCATGGTTTTAAAAGCTGTCATGATGCTAGTATCTTTTACCTTGAATGAAACGTGTAACAATTTAAAAATTATTCATAAGAAAACCAAAACTGAGGCACATGAATGCTCAGGCCTGGATTAGGTCCTGGCCTAACTTTACAGCATAAAGGAAGGAATGTTAAAAAAAAAAAAGGGGGGGGGGAAGGGAGCGGGCACCTGGGTGGCTCAGTTGGTTGAGCGTCCAACTTCCGCTCAGGTCATGATCTCACGGTTTGTGAGTTTGAACCCCACATCAAGCTCTGTGCTGACAGCTCAGAGCCTGGAGGCTACTTCAGATTCTGTGTCTCCCTCTCTCTCTGCCCCTCCCCTGCTCACATTCTATCTCCTTCACTCTCTCAAAAATAAACATTTAAAATTTAAAAAATAAATAAATAATAAAGGTATGTTTAAAATGATGGTGTGAATCTGAAGACATGAAACAGAGTGATCAAAAGTGACCGTTAAACTTCAATCCATTGCCATCATTGTAATCACAGGATTTGCCGGAGTAAATATTAGATATTAAAAGCCCAATAATTCCTTTGTTAAAAAATAAATAAATAAATAAATAAATAAATAAAATAAAATAAAATGATGGTGTGCCTTAATTCTTCCCTGCTAGGTTAAAAAAAGATCTCTCTTATCCCATTATTCTATACTTAAACAAACAGCACAGTTTTACAAATAAATTCCAGTTTAAATTTAACAAATATGTACTCTTGCCAATTTATCACTAATAGTGTAAGAAATATGAAAAAAAGACAAAGATAAGCACTAAAATTTCTTATGGAATCTGACATTTCAAATATCAGAATAAAAACAGAAATATATAATTAGTTTTTTAAAAAAAACATTTCTGGTTAATAACTGACCTCAAAAAATGGCAAAGGTAAAAGAGGCAAGGAATCCAAAGTATAGACAAAGAATAAAACTTGAAAAATATACATAACAAACTTAGTTTACAGAGACAAAAGAGAGAACTGAAGAGTGAAAAGGGGTTTCTCTAGATAAAAGATCTCTGGGGATGCCTGGTTGGCTCAGTTGACAGAGCGTGCAACTCTTGAACTCAGGGTCATGAGTTTTAGAGATTATTTTTTAAAAAATCTCTGGATACTATAATTCCTGTTTCAGTCTCACAGTTAAAAAATCTGCCGTTTGCATTAAATTGTAAAGTTTAATAGACCTAGAACTAGGGGAATATAAAATCCAATGTGAATTCATGTTTGTGTATAAATCTGGCCCTGGGGAAAGCAATCTCTTTTTAGCTACTGACCTTTCAACCACCCAAAGAAGGGTACTTCAAATAGTATAACAAACACAAATGAGACATAAAGGTTCTCCTGACCTGAACTCACAAATGACACTACTTAAAAACACACTCTCTCTGGTGGCGCCTGGATGGCTCAATCAGTTGAGCTCAGGCCGTGATCTCACATGACCTCACAGCTCAGGTCATGATCTCACAGCCGAGCCCCACATCGGGCTCGCTGCTGTCAGCACAGAGCCCTCTTTGGATCCTCTGTCCCCCTCTCTCTCTGTCTCTCTCTTGATCACATGCTCTTTCTCAAAAATAAAAATAAACATTAAAAAAAAAGACACACTTTCTCTAGTTTGCACCATTTACCTTCTAAATTATCTTCCCAATGCTATTTGTCCAAACATTTACGGAACTCTTTCTGAAAATCGCAGTGCTGTGTCATGTACTGACCTTCAGGTAGCTTATAATTAATGAAGTAAACATGTGACAAGTAAAAAATTAACTGTAATCAAATGAGGACTGAAAATAAGTACTATGTTTATAAAGTACAACATTGCTAACTAAGGAGAACCAGAAGTTTCACAAAGAGAAGTGACATTTGAACGGGGCATGCAAGGGGGAATAAGATTTTGAAAAATGTAAAGTGTGAAAAATATATGATAGTAGAATTTGGGTTGCAAACTATAGAATTCTGGCTTATTTAGGCAAAAAAAGGATTTCCTGAAAGAATTTCCTAATTTTAATTTTTTTTATTTTTTTAATGTTTATTTTAAGAGAGAGAACAAGAGCAGGGAAGGGGCAGACAGAAAGGGAGACACAGAATCGAAAGCGGGCTCCAGGCTCTGAGCTGTCAGCACAGAGCCCGACGCGGGGCCCAAACCCATGTACTGTGAGACCGTGACCTGAGCTGAAGATGGACGCTTCACTGACTGAGCTACCCAGGCACTCCGTGGAATTTCCTAATTTTAAAGTAAAATTCATGAAAAATCTAGAGGCTGGAGGGGAAAAAAAAAAGAAAGGCAGGAAACATGTTCTTGAGAACTAAAACACAGTAACATAACAGAAATAGACAAGATAGGAGCCATGGTAACTGCCATAGTGAATAATCTCTAATTGTCCTACAACTATATGTCATTGCTTTAAGATTCAAAGCCTGATAAAGGACATGAATGAGTCAACTGGCAAAATCTCAATAAGGTTAAATAATAGTATTCTCCCAATGTTAATTTCCTGATTTCAATCATTGTGCTATGGTTCTATGAAATTTCCTTGCTTTTTGGAAATATAAACTGAAGTGTTTAGGGGCTAAAAGGGCACTTTGTCTACCATTTACTCTTTTTTTTTTTTCCTTAGGCTTGTTTTGTTTTTAATGTTTATTTATTTATTTTGGGGGTGGTTTTTGTTTTTCGTTTTTCATTTTTTTGAGAGACAGAGAGAGACAGTGCAAGCAGGGGAGGGTCAGAGAGACACAGAATCCGAAGCAGGCTCCAGGCTCTGAGCTGTCAGCACAGAGCCTGACGCGGGGCTCGAACCCACAAACTGTGAGATCACGACCTGAGCCGAAGCTGGATGCTCAACCGACTGAGCCACCCAGGCGCCCCTATTTATTTATTTTGAAAGAGAGTGTGGGGGCACCTGGGTGGCTGAGTTGGTTGAGCATCCGACTTCCGCTTGAGATCATGATCTCACAATTTGTGAGACAATCCCCACACTGGGCACTCCGCTGTCAGCCTGTCAGCACAGAGCCCACTTCAGATCGTCTGTCCCCCTCTATCTGCCCTTCTTCCACTTGTGCTTTACCCCAAAATAAATAAATATTAAAAAGATAGGAATGAAGGAAGGGAGGAAGGAAGGAAGGAAGCACATACATACAAGTGGGGGTGGGAGGGGCACAGAAATAGAGGGAGAGAGAATCGCAAGAAGGCTCCAAGCTGTCTGCGCAGTCTGACGCGGGGCTCAGTCCCACACACTGTGGGATTATGACCCCAGCCAAGATCAAGAGTCAGACGTTTAACCAACTGAGCCACCCAGGCGTCCCACTACCGTTTACTATTAAAGATTAAAAAAATCTTTAAGAAAAAAAAATAGTGTGTGTGTATGTGATGAGAGAGAAATGGAAGACGAGAGAGACAGGTATCAAACCTGTCCAAATTAAAGTAAGCGTCTTTCCCCAGAAAACCTGCTTGTAGTGAAACACTGCAACACGCCACAGGAACCCCCTCACCTACACATAGTCCCTGTTATTCTCAGATCCATCATCTTGCCTGCCTGTTTCATCCTATTCATAATCAGTGTATATCTGTAGACTCCTCTTTTCAATGTAGAACATATTTATGTTTCTGCAACATAAATAAGCATAAAATTTTGAATTAAAAAAGATTAAGAGGTTCCACATAATCCCTATATTTTTCCCACTCCAAATACAGTTAATGTACAGATATGTAGTTATATCTTTTTAGGATCCTAAAACATGCATGTATCTTCTCATTTTTACATAGTACAATATTGTCTTTTTTCCCTTTAAAGTATTATTATGACATGTTTCCAGTTTTATATGGAAAACAAATGTACATCACAATGTTAACAGTGGTAGTTTATAGGAGGTAATACTATAAGTAATTTTTCTTTTCTTCTTGGTCTTTTTCTGTCATTTAACAGGAGAGTAAGTAAAACTTCTTTTTTTTTAACAAGAGAGAGAGCATGAGCAGTGGAGGGGCAGAGAGAGACAGAGGGAGACACAGAATCCGAAGCAGGCCCCAGACTCTGAGCTGTCAGCGCCGGGCCCAACACAGGCCTCGAACCCATGAGATCATGACCTGAGCCAAAGTCAGACGCTTAACCAACTGAGCCACCCAGGTGCCCCAGAATACATAAAACTTTTATAGATTTAGGAGATACTTGTATTGCTGATACAAAAGGGGAGGAATGGAAACAGAGATTAACTTTCATAACAGAGGAAGGCATGTTGAGAGAAATCATACTTGAGATAAGTTTGAAATTGAAGAAATCACACAGCAGAAATCATGATGTGGTACGTATCAATCACATGTAAGTAGATGTCACCCAGAAAGTCATAAAAAATGTAAACTATAAATTAGGTGCCAAAATCCTCAGAGGAATGATGAAAAGGGTCTTAGAAAATGATGGAATATCACATTTAACTAAATAATTATATCATTAGTTTTTGCCTTCTTAATATACTCTTACTATATGTGATCAATCCCAAGTTGACAGTTTCAGAAAACAAAAAAGGGTCTCATATTAAACATTACAAAGTACTCCATGACTTTTTCACACTTAATAGAATTTTGTGTTTGGGCTCAATCAGAAACTCTTGTTCCAGAGAACAAAACTCTGGCTGGCCTACACATGAGAGTGAAGGGGAGATACGAGTTGTCTCAAACAAAGGGAAAAGTTTCTAACAATTAGAAACAGCAGCAATGACTGCATCAAAATACAGGGGAACAGAAATACTCCCAGAAGGGCAGAGTAAGGAGCCCTGAAAATCCGCTCCACTGCAAAAGCAAGAACACTGACACAAACTGCCAAATCCAAGAACTCTGGAAATTAACCAAGGACTTACATCAATCCAAGGAGAGTTTATTCAAGAAAAAAAGCTACATCGCTAAGAACTGCCACTTGTCTCATTCTCATCTTCACAGTAGCAAACTTTATAGTCGCTTTGAAAACCAACAGGCTCACAACTATGGTGACTGTGAAAAACAGAAGCCTTATAGCCACCGAAGAGGGCAGAAAAGCTTGCTGAAAGTCCCCTCCACGGGGAGCTTCACTATTTGACCTCTCTGGCAGCTCTGTGAAAAGTTCCATTCTTGAGTCTTGTCTTTATTCAACCAGGTTCAGGGCCCACTCTGTGTGAATAGTCCTTATCACGAGGGAATTTGTGAAAAACAATCAGCAGCAAAAGTTTACAACAACAGCTGCCAGAGGTAGAGCTAACAGGTGGGCCTCAAAAGAGACCTAAAAAAAAAAAATTTTTTTAACCCATCAACAACAACAAAACAAAAAATAACAACAACAACAACAACAAAACCTTACAAGGTAAAACTGGGTAATGAGACGTCCAAGAGGGCTTTGCAAAGCTTTGGCATATTCCTGGGAATCTAGAAGGCCATGCAACACTGTGGGCATGCCCAGGAAAGAGCTGAGAAGGCCCTAAGAATCTCTTAGCTCTGGCTAACCGTGACCCACAAGCAGGAAGGAAAGACCAAAGCAGAGTTACAAGTGCACTGCCAGAGCACTGAAAACACGCCCAGCACACACACAGCAGCCCCTCAGTAAAGGCTGGGAGACTTCATGCTTCAAGGCTTTGAAGGAAATTTTAAATGAAAAAAAGGATATTCATAAATAATATAAATTCAGTAAGTAATATAAATTCTAAGTATTCTATACATGTAGGTGTTCATGAGTTATGTGTGGATGAGTGCATAGTTTTGCATTTGACCTGAGAAGACCCTGGAGGGGGGAGGACGGCAGAGTGGCAGAATGACTACAAGTATAAAAACTACCTTTTATTGTGTTCACCTAACTGAATCTTTACAACAACTGTGTGAGGTAAATACTCTTAATCACCTTTACAGGTGAAGAAATTGAGGTTTCAGGAAACTTAAGCAACTTTTCAGCTATTTTATAACTAGTAACTGTGGGGGGCGGGGCTGGAGACTTGGATTCTAACCAGTTTCTGTTAGGCTCCAAAACAGACATTATTGACCACCATGTGATTTCTCCCCGTAACAACACAGGGCACCTGGCTGGCTCAGTTGTTAGAGCCTGTGACTCTTGATCTCAGGATGTCAAGCCTACTAAATAAATAAACATACAAACAAACAAACAAATGCAACACTAGTGGGGGGGGAGGTAAAGAGAGGAGAAAAAGGAAAAGAGGCAAAAAAAAAAAAGGCAGAAAACTTAATAGGTTTTGAGAAGGTATACCTTACTCATTCGTCTGTAAACTTATACTAGTACTTTGAGTAAATAATCACTGTCTGTCTATAACTCTTCAACTCTAATACTTGAGCTCTCAGACATCCCATTACATAGGAAATCACTGCGGTGCCTTCCACGCAGAGGGAACATTCATCCTCAAGCGACAACAGCACTTTCCCCTCCCCTCCCTGACTGCCAGGAAGCCAACCGGAATACAGACGAGGCACCAACCCGAGACGCCATCCCTGCCAACTCTGTCTAAAAATCATCACTTTTAAGTCTATTTTCATATTATAAAAAGAAAAATCAACTTGTCTACTTAATTTCTCCTTCCAGTGAATATAAAATAGATGCTCTTTTTAAAAATGCTTATTTATTTTGAGAGAGAAAAGAGAAAGAGCATGAGCAAGTAGGGGAGGGACAGAGAGAGGGGCAGAGAGAATCCCAAGCCGGCTCCATGCTGTCAGCACAGAGCCCATCGCTGGCTGAACCCCACAAACTGTGTGATCATGACCTGACCCAAACCAAGAGTCTGATGCTCAACCGACTGAGCCACACAGACACCCCAAAATACATGCTCTTAAATAACATTTTCTGGTCACCTCTTAATTCAAGGATTCTCTTGGCTCTAAAGAGGAGAAAAATACTTTTTCTTTAATGTTTATTTATTTATTTGAGAGAGAGAGATCTGGGGAGAAGTAGAGAGAGAGGAGAGAAAGAGTCCCAAGCAGGGACTATACTATCAGTGCAAAGCCAGACGTGGGACTCGATGTCACAAACCGTGAGATCATGACCTGAGCTGAAATCAAGAGTCGGTTACTTTAACTGGCTGAGCCACCCTGGCACCCCGAGAAAAATGTTTTTTAGAACTTAATAGGAATTATTGTAAAGATTCATACTGGCATAGTAAGAAGCAGCCAACCAAAACACAACTTGGAAATGAAGTGAAGATTAGTTACAGGAAAATAGGAAGCCAAACTTTGTCTTCAGAAAAATATTAATCTGTCATCAAGCTTTGCTCCCAGAAAACTCATAACTTCTTTGGAAGGATTTGAGATTTATATATCTGTAACAGGAATTAAGCCTTTTTCAGTAATACTAGGCTTTAATTAGCCCCAATATTACACAAAGACAGGTTATTTTATTATCAGCCTTGTAGTAAAATGAAAAAATGAGAACGAAATATCCTAGTACTCCGTATCATGAAGCCAGCTACTGGGATATGACTTTCAACTTAACAATAGAACCAGAGATTACAAACCTACCATTTAAATGAAACCCACACTGCAAGAGACTTTGATAGTGAATACTAGCTAAATATTTAAAATTTTCCCAAAATGTGACTGTTAATGATCCTTTTGAGCCAATGATTATAGAAACCTAAATATGGTGACAAATTATTTCATAGAATTCATACATATTAACAAAATTTGTCAACAATAATAACTCCCCACAGTTAAATAAAGAAATAAAGGAATCACAGCACTGATAACTCAAGAATATATATGAATTTTTTGGTAAAAGTCCTGTCATCTCAGTTATGCTTCAATTATACCTACATTAATATCAAAATGTGTTTTCTCTCTTTCAACACAAGTTTGGGTACTAAAGAAGATGGATCAGGGGCACCTGGGTGGCTCAGTCAACTGGGTGTCCGAGTCCTGATTTCGGCTTAGGTCATGATCTCAGTCATGGGATTGAGCCTTGTGCCGACCTCTGGACTGGAAATGGAGCCTGTTTGAGATTCTCTCCCTTCTCTCTCCCCGTCTCGCTCTCTCCTTCTCCCCCTCCCTCACTCATGTGTACACACGTGTGCACTCACTCCTCCTCTCTTTCTCAAAAAAAAAAAAAAAAGAAGTATGGATCAGACACATTTATATCAGTCCTTCATAGTAAGAGGACACAAAAGAAGATTAAATATGTACAATAGGGAATTCATTCTATTCATTCTATCAATCTCCTATATGTTTTTTTTTTACTTTTCCTACTGTTTGCACATACCAATGACATGATATGGATTATAGGAAATAGTATCCCTGGGAGGTCTGTTTTTACAGAAATTGTCTTTTAAGCAATTTAAGGCTCATGGACATCAGGTTGGTCAAATTCCAGAACAGCCTCCTAGCAACATCTGGATTAAATTAAACACATCGGTTTGTATTTCTTGTCAACATCTTTGACACCCACTCAAAAGTGAAATATCATCTATGTCAATTATCCATGCACCTCCCCAGGACACCTTCGTACAAAATTTTCAGACCAATAAAACTGTTGACATTATTTCCATCCCAAAAGAAAAAAATTAACAGTATTAAAGCATTTGCTCTTGGTACGTCAACACACACACACACGCACGCGCGCGCGCACAAATGGCTTCTAACAAAAAGAAAATGAAATTTCAAAAAGAATGAATTCAATTCTTATTCAAGGAATAAGTTCAAGATGAACTTATGTTCATCGATAGTGTCTTTAAAACAGAAATAAGTATGTGTCAGTATGGTCCTTATTTCTCCCTTTGATATTTCAGAGCACATCAGAAAACTGTGACATCTGAACAGAAAGTACATTTTCAACCACTTAATTTCTCTTTTACAAAAAGTCTAGAGAGGGTGCCTGGCTGGCTCAGTCAGTAGAGCATGCAATTTTCAGTCTTGGGGTCATGAGTTTGAGCCACATTTCTTGGATATAGTTTACTTTAAAAAGTAAAAAACAAGTCTGGAAAGTCATGCTGTGGTGTGGGTAGGACCAAAAGACCTAGTCAGGCCTCTCTAAAGCTCACATGCCCAGAATTGTGGAAAATAATCACTACTTCTCCTGGAGAAAACACTAAAAGCCCAATGGCTTAGCACCTAATTCCCCAGGAAACAGACCCTGGTGGTCCTGAATTATGAGCTTGTCGTTTCCCATCCAGGTGTCAGTTAAAACAAAGATGGTAACACCATTAAGAATGACAATCGGTGGGGCGCCTGGGTGGCTCAGTCGGTTAAGCATCCGGCTTTGGCTCAGGTCACAATCTCACAGTTCGTGGGTTCAAGCCCCGCGTCAGGCTCTGTGCTGACAGCTAGCTCAGAGCCTGGAGCCTGCTTCGGATTCTGTCTCCCACTCTCTCTGGCTCTCAAAAAAAAAAAAAAAA